>JABASD010005428.1:0-12451 GCA_019776165.1 Pogonognathellus flavescens
AATGTGTCATGTCAGTAATGTGTGAATGTGTCATGTCAGTAATGTGTGAATGTGTCATGTCAGTAATGTGTGAATGTGTCATGTCACACGCATCATATTTACTGATTTACTCAATTTCATTTATCCAAATTCAACATTATTTCTTTTCGTCACTTTAAACATTATAGATTTCGTCAATCTCAACACGTAATTATTTCTTTCGCCAAATTCAACGAAAATATGGCCTTTCGCTAAATTCAATTTCGTCAAATTCGATCACAACCGTGTCCGGTTACCCCTATTATTATTTATTTAATTCGTAAATTTGTTGAACTGTGGGCGAGTTTTACAGCGCTCTGGTCACAATATTATGACTAATGAAACTCCAGTTGGAAATTACTCCATATTTATCAGTGAATTGACACAGGGAGCTCCGGCATAGTTGAGAAAATGTAAATGGGAGGACTTTGTACATTATGTAATCCATAAGATGAAGAAGCTTTATTCTCCAAAGAAATGAAATGTACGATAGTGACGATGTTGATGATGTTTCTTTCATTTTGGTATCAGTATAAGGAAATATCACTGTATCTTATTCTTCAAAATTAAAATCATAGTAGCATTGAATCCAAATAAGGGACTATTCTTTCTTTAAGGTATTTTGCTAGATTTGAGTAAATCATCGTCATCACCTTTGAGTAAATTGTATTTTATAATAATTTTAGTTTTTCAGCAAGTGTAAATTTTTGGTGCAAAAATGAATAAATATATAAAATAGGACAAAAATGCCCAAAATATATACAACATAGGACGAAATAGCATAATTATTCTAAAATAGGATCGATCCTAGAATTAGGACCGACTCGTGGAAAAAAGGAAAAATAGGACAAAATAGGACTGCATTTTTGGTCTTCTAATGGTCTGATTCGTGGAGATCCTTGTTATGAGACCACTATGAAGACTCTCCAAAGAGTTAGCATGTCCTACTTATCCGCCCTTTGATAATTATCAATGAATATAGGATGCATGTGTAGATTATTATTTTGTTGTTCTGATATGAGATGATAAGAAGGTCTTAAGTTGTACAGAACTCATTTAGCGTGGTAGCTAAAAGGCTGAGATGCAGTAATCATAAGGCGGGAGTTCGATTCTCCCCTGGTCCTCCACTTTGCAGACCAAAATCAAATTTTAACTACAACGAGTTAGCGACTCCTGGAACGCCAAAATCGTACAATAAGCTTTATAATGGTTAACTATTATTACGATCATATTATACCAACCGCTATAGTGGGGACCAGTAGCTTAGTGGAAGAGCGTATGACTGCACGTCGAAACAGCCTGAGAGTTTTTTTTTTCATTTCTGCGGGGGTGCCTTGCGAGTAGTTGGGAAGTTCTGGATGTATAGGAAGATTAAAAAACGTAATAATGAGGATATTTTCTTTTTAATCGCAAACCTTAGCTTCGTCACGTTCACGTCACATATGACTAGACGATCGTTGCTTTTGTTTTCACGAATAAAAGGTTTCTTAACAAATCTTTCTTGTCCTGATTATAGTTAGAGTATAGTTTTGTACTATGCGAGATTTCAAGGTTTGGGAAGCTAAATGATGCTAAATATACCGAAATAATTAGATTGGCATTGCAATATGCTTAGTGTAATTATAATTTTGGAACGAATCTCTGGTTGACCATCTGTTAACACTAACACAATTCTTATAGTTCTACTCTCAAAGATTAAAGAATACATGCCATGAGTTAACAGACGACGATCTGTAGTAATTGTACACTTTAACTCTACTTGCATCAGAATTAATTGTAAGTTACTTGTGCATCGTCGCACTAATATGCAAGTTTGATTTTCCGTTTTAATGTGTTTAATACACTGTAAAGCTTCAGCCCACAATGCCAATTCAATGTAGCCATTGAATAGCCACTATATCCATTGAAGCGTGTTGCGTCCAAAGCTAAAGTTTGTTAAGAGTGTCAAGGCCTTCGTTCGTGGCTATTTACGTGTAAATAAATATTCTCCGTGGCTTTCTCACATCCTAAAACTCCCTTGATCTGTGTAAAAGAAAAACTTTCTTCATTTTCACTTACCTATAAAGGCATTCACGTTAATACGCGATAATACTACGGTTTTCTTTATAATTATGTACACCCACATAATGAAAAGCCTATACTAAGCTGTGCGAGTAGAACATGTCGTAGTCGTATGCTGACATATTCCACACATGCTAACATGTAAGCATCGTGTGCCGAATTCTTGGCCTCTTTTTACGTTTCCGAATGTCTGAAATCCGTTCAGCATCAACTGAAAACTTCTAATAGCTTTTTATTTGGTCACAGATGACTTTTCTTTCAGTTAGCTTTCAATTCGGTAATCATTCTAACGATAACCAATGTTGAATTATGTAACTAATCACATTCCACATATCTCATGTCTCATGATATGCAATGCTCACAGAATGGTTTTGAAAAATATTCACACTAAGATACGAATGCCTAACAAAGCTGTGTAGTCATTCGAAACCAAAAACCTAAGCAAATAATTACCATTCAACAATGCTGAGCAATGATATCGAACGATGAAGGTTAAGTCCATTTCTAAATATAAAATCAATTGTGAATCTTTCAAACCATTTCTAAACGAATGGAGAATAAGGCAGACATAGGATATAACTACATGCACATGTACGCCTATTGTATTATATCAATTGATTTGAACGAACGTCATAATTATGTAAGTGTAACAGTGCCCGTGTATAGATTTGTTAAGCTTCAGTTTGTTTGACCAGATTGAATACCACTTGTAACGTAAATACTTTTGTTTACATTGAGGAGAGCGTATTATTATTAATGTTGTATTAGGTAAGGCTTATTGCAGCAAAATTAGTATAAATAGAAAATCATGCATCCCCAGAAATTAATTGCACTTTTAGATTTTCTGATCTGCACAGTTAGTCTAAAGAGATTGAAGAGTTGTTAACCATGAAGGCTTTTGTCGCTGTTCTTGCTGTCGTCGTTTCGGCTGTTTTGGCAACACCCGTTCCAGTAAGCTTTTTATTTTTATTTTGACATTTTTTCTGGAATATTAATTTCAATTTAATTTCACAGGAAACGAGATTGTTTGGATTGCCAAGCTTGCCAACCTTGCCAACCCTACCGACACTACCAAGCATATCGTCAATTTTGACCGGAGGAAGCAAACCAGCCGCCAACACGACCAATAATGCTCCAGTAATTCCAAGCTTGCCAGCTCCTCCAACAGCACCAGCACCAGTCCCAGCGCCAGCAACTCTTCCAAATCTTCCCACTATTCCAAGTCTTCCAACCATTCCAAGCCTTCCAACCATTCCAAGCCTTCCAACCATTCCAAGCCTTCCAACCATTCCAAGCCTTCCAACCATTCCAAGCCTTCCAACCATTCCAAGTCTTCCAACCATTCCAAGCCTTCCAACCATTCCAAGCCTTCCAACCATTCCAAGCCTTCCAACCATTCCAAGCCTTCCAACCATTCCAAGTCTTCCTAGTCTCCCAACTAATCTGCCAATGCCAAGTCTTCCATCTATGCCAAGTTTCCCAACTACAATGCCACAACTTCCAGGACTTCCCCAATTGGGACAGTTGCCAACCAGCTTGCCTCAAATTCCAGGATTTCCCCAGTTGCCAAGTATTCAGCAAATACTGAATATGCCCCTGCCAACCGCAAACGGAATGATTGATTCTTCAATCCTCACCAGTTTCCAAAACATGATTCAGGCTCTTATGGCTCTTGTAAATTAGTTTGCCTCTTGTACTGATTCTTTCCAATTGTTCCTAAACGTATTTTAGTATTCAATCAAACGAATTAGTTGCAGAAACATTATACAAATTTGATTTTTGAGTCTATTATGGGTCTAGTCGTTTCAAAGATGTGTTAAAACTAGAGTAGGAGTATTATTGATTGCCCTGTTTTCTCTGAGAAAAAACTCCATTCCCATTCTAATAAATGCTAATATTTCTATTCAAAACAAAAGTTGTTACTAGATAATTAATCATAGCTTTCACAGAAATAAAACCAAAAAGTCGCATCTTATTTATAATCAATGCAGTTAGCATCGAAATTTATTGTTGCCTTTTAGCTAAAATATCAAAGTTGTTCTTCTCAAAAGTAATTAACTTCATGCATATGTTTAACAATTTGGTGAATTCCTGGTAATTACCATTAATATGCAAATTGACATTGCTCATCTTAATTAAGTATTTAGTAATGAACTTGAGCAAAAACATGTATCTTGTTTGCACGGTAAAAGAAAAAAATTGCTAAATCAATTTATTTTGTACTGTTTACATTTACAAGAAATCTGTGGAATTTATGCAGAAATGTCTAAACTTACATATTAGAACCCAAATTCACTCATTCATTCATAAGTCATAAGTAAATTCAGTTTGCACTTTACCCAATTAATTTGTCGCAGCATTTGTAAACCCATTTTAACTTTATTGACATTATTGGCATTCCTACAGTTATTTATCATCACTTCAACCATAGACTCTGTATGAAATGTTCACAATATGAGATGTCGAATAATGATGCAATTTTAGAAAAACAATTTTTTATTGCCGTTTACTATTTTGTTTTGAATGTATACCGCATTCTTGTAAACCTGCATGACATATTGTCCTATTCATTGAATTGTAAAGGGTGAAAATGAAAATTGTAATATTGGAGAGTAGCAGTATATCATGAAGCAATCTCATCGTCGGGGAAAGCGATCTTGCCTGAATATTCTCTGTTGATGCATAATATTCACCTCAACACAACTATATACACAATCCGGACAATCCTAGTACTTTGTATCTGCAAGATATTTTCTGTAGAATAAATTTGCTTTCAGTCTAGTACATCTGAGTAGTATTCTTACTTACATTAAAGAGTGACTATAGTATGTAGTGGAAAAAGATTTTGAAACTGGTAAAGAACTGGTAGCAGTAGTAAGTGTAATATGTCGTACTAGCACTCCGGTTAAATACAAGTGCTAATACCAGGGAACTAACAGAAGCAAAAACATTGCTTTAACCTATAGGTATTTTAAAATATCTTGTATATTCATAAAGGGAATTTCTTTCTATGTAATTATTTACGTAAAATTTGTATATGCATAAATACCGGGGTGCCACAAAGGTATGGCTTTTTCAATATTTTGCTAAAACCAACACTTTAAAAAGGTATTTGCGAAAATAAGAAGCCGCTGCAGCAATTTAATGAAAAAATGTTTCTGTTTTAAAAATTTCATTGAAAGCTTCTTTTTTTTAAAAAATACGCATTAAGGCAAAAAAAATACTTTTGACTTTTTAGATACCTAACATACATTACATATGCACGTATACTAAAAACGTAAATGCAAAAAAGGCATGCTTTTTAAAAACCATATTTTTTACTTTTTGGTAAAAATTGGTGCCTTTTGGTTCCCTGGTTAATACAGTGAAAGGACAGACTGTTGCTACTGGAGCAGCTTTGTTGGGAAGCAGGAGAAAAGAAATCTGTGAAAGACGCAAGGCAATGGAAGGAAAGAGCGTCATTGTGACATGATTATTATGTTGCTAGAAACAAATCTGGTCTCCGTAGCCAGAATCTCATCTGCAGCTCTATCGCCGACGCGGAGACAGTTCTGATGGGCTTTTCGCTTTTCTCTCCCGTCCCGATATTCACTAAAGTCTCACTCAGTCTCAGTCAACGGAAAATAAAATAACGCACTACTACCTTCGCTTTCACTCTGCTCCTTCTCATTCCTCAGCAACAGGCTGCCCTCAACACATCCAAAATATTTCTCCTTCTTCCCAACAATAAATCAAACCATAGCGTGTAAGATAAGTGCAGTTACTCCACATACTCCGAAAAAACCATTGCGGTTTCCCGTCTACTTAAGAAATACAATCTGTGTCGAAGTTAATTACAAATTTTGCCATCTCATCAAAATAATCCATTTCAGGTAAACGATTTTCTTAATTTTTATTTTTACCCGTTAGAATTTAAGAATTGATTTAGCATTTATTTTTAATGTTCGTAAATCACAACTACTTTTGTCGTGGAAATTTAGCTTGGTAATTGATTTTTCAAACGCAATTTCAAAATCATAGCTAGAATGTATTTTTGTTATTTTTAAAGGATTCTGCTGAAATGGGCATTTATAAAAAACCAGTTGATCCCTACAACGACTCACTTCTCAATGACGTTCCACATCAACTTTCTCTAGGTAAGTACAAAAGAATCACATACAATCATTGCTTTATTAAATTGTTACACAGATATAGCACTTGGGAGTTTACTCTTTGTTTGTGCGAAGTCCGTGTATTGATTTGGTATTGAGGAAATGAAATGGGGCGACCTGAAAAATTACGCATGTAATTAATTATTATTAGGAACTCGTGTGTGTATTTAAAGCGAGAGTGTTCTCTCATGGTTGATGCCACACTTCACTTGCTTAGAATTTCTTCTATCCTCCAGTGAAAGTACGCATTTTATATTATCATTTAATAAACAGAACGTAGATGGATTTAAATAGTTAGTTGATAATATCTGTAGTGATAATGCGAGCATATTATTTATTCATTTATGCGTTTAGATGATTCCTCACACGTACAATACAGATGAAAGCACTAATTTAATATTGAACATTGAAGAGAATTCAGTTGTGTGACTGAACATGTAAACAGGCAGAATAATATTTGCATAATATACATTAATTAACCATACAGGATGGATTCGCCTTATGGTTTCCACAAAGGCAAATAAGTCGTTAGAAGAAGCTCGTAAATTAGAATTGCTATATGGAGAGAGAAATAATATAAGCATATACAAGGCTATTATAAAATGTTAAATGAGAGGAGAAATCTGATGAGACTTGTATTTGGCTACAAAACACGAGACAGTGACAATGTTATTTGCAATAAACGTGGAGAAGCATGCGTTTTAGGTAGTCTGTTTAGCAGCGAAGAAAGTGTAATAAAAATGATAGGTTCGTATTTACGACTTTGGAGCAGTAATGTGTTTCTCGACGAAATCAAAATAAACAGAGCAAAACCCATAATAATGCTCAGCATTTCACGAGCAGTTCTTGTAGTGGAGACTGTAGATAATAATATTACTCTCGTCAAGAAAGTTACTGTGCGTGGAGATTTAGCCAATCTATTATGACGAGTTAGTTCTCTTTTGTAGTAACAGACATTGATTCAATGCCGTACAGAAATGTATTATACACCCAGCATATCATAGCGGCCAAAACGTCTCACTTTCTCCGTGAATTATGTTAATGTCCAGATTCAGGACAATTTGATCGAATTCTGTGTCTCACTTAATATTTTACCTTGCTCATAAACGTATTTTCTGAGAGAAGAAGACGATTTTCTATGCTGTAGACAACTTATTTACAAATGCAACCATCTGGTAGAAAATTTACTGTGAAAGCATTGCAGCAACAAATTTTATACACTTACCTAATTTAGTTTTACCGGAGATCTAATTTCCTCCATTTAGTGCACCCATCAGTATTCGCATGTCTACTTGGCAACCATTTCTAATAAATATAAAATATGAGCAGTCTCTTCTGTTCAAATTTTATATACTCACGTTTTATATTTATAATAATGCTGGAGATAATATAGCGCTCTCAATCTCATTGAGCCTGACAAACCTGACTCATTCTGCACGAAACATGAAGATATGTTACTATTAATTTTAACATGTTTTATTTGTACTTGAAATATTCCTAGATGTATTTCATTTTCATCTACTGTGCGTCATACAAAGTAAGATCCAAATACAAGGACAGAATTTGCTTAAATATCCTAAATAGCTTATCCTAATAGAATCAATCTTGAGCACGCAACAAAACACAGTACAGAGTAATCCACAAATAATATTTGTCTATCATAAGATTAATGCTCGCTTACTTACTTTCTGGTTGTAAATGCAGCTTTTGAAATGCCTGTATGATATTAGGATTACAATTACACTATCAGCAATAAAAATATCAGGAGAAAGCAAGTTCTAACTTGGTTTCTCCAGATTGCTGCTACGGTTGCTGAAGAAAGTTCAACTAGACTGCAGGGTGAAACGGAACATAATAGAATTGATTTAGTTAGAACGTAGCATGATGGGCATTGTGAGATTTTTCGTTTCTCCTACTCTAATTCATTTTCAATTGCATGAGATGCTAAACTCTCCTTACGATTAGGTACAGTGAATGTCTTTCATTCATTCACCTTGCATATATTTTTATTCTCCTGTATTAAAAAAATTGTTAGGTCCACTGAAATACTTCAATTCTTGGTTAGTTGTTTGTATAAACTAAAATTGTTAAGCACTATTTTATATTGAATGAGAAAATTTCAGTTTTCAAAAAGCATGCTAGTATTTAATGCTTTGATGATAAAATATTTCATACTGCAAAATAAGAAATATTATTTTGAATTGAATTTCAAAGATTCAGCGGATCAAATGATTTTAGGTGCGACAACGTTGTAACTGAATTGTAGATGTGCAGGAAAGTAACATAAAATGAACCCACTAGATTTGTTTTTACTTTGAACACAACAAATTTAAAGCAGTTCTACTCTCAACATTTTAGCAAACCCTCTATTTGCAATTTGTGGGTTTAAGTTCTCTTCTCACTCGAAATAATTGTGGGCAACAGAGTAACAAAATCCAGCTAATTATTTTCGTAGTAAACACTTCTCCGTATAAAAACACCCGAGTGGTTTGTTTAATCTTCTGACACTTGAGATCTCCATTCAAAAAATCTCATTCCGTGTTTGCTCTTCAGAGCATTTTTATACATTTGAACAACCTCATTTAGCTTTCTATAATAAGCGTTTCGATCCGACAATGTTTTTGTGGTTACCCAGTCTCCTTCCTTGCCATGTTATTAGAAGTTAGCTGCATCTGCAAGTAAAAAAAACCTGGAAATACAATACTAACTATACAACTTCATAAAAGCGTACCTGATATATCTAAGTTCGTGTGATTATAATGTTCTTGCTTAAATACATATATCTATAGCTATTACACAGTTAATTTTTCCCAACATTGATGCTGGTCGTTGCGGATTAATGCTTTCACATAGAGGTATATTAAATTACACTGAGCTCAATTAAGAACTCAGGTAAAGATGTAAGGGGATAAAGAAAAGCACACTACACTCTTCAAGCGTTGCTAAATAATATTAGCGATATATAGTATATATCTATATATAGTTATATATCTGTTGTAGGATGTTTGTCCGGAGGGCAGATTTTCTTTGTCAACTTATTTGAACGAACCAAAGAAGTTCTCGGTATACCTGGTGAATGAAATGTTTCAGGAGAAATACCCAGATTGAAAAATTGAGAAGGCTATTTGATTTTGTAAACTGAGTGAGTGTTTCTCGACGAGTTGTCTCAATTGCATAATCCTCGAGTACTTTTGTTTGCAACGCACAGTTCATACCAAGAAAATTGCTTTTGTATTAGTAGGAGCTATAAGGTATATAAATTACATTGTACTTGAAATACAACTACAGCCATATGCTTATCACCCTTTTCTTTGTTCAGTGACGTCGTGGAGTGTGTTGTATATTTGCTAATATTAAATTTCCTCTTTAATATAACTAATCAGGAGTTTCAGGAGCAAGAGAAGGATAAGATAAGCAGGGAACTGCCACTATTTGGTCTACTGCATACATCCACACACAACACATACGTCTAATTGTATTTACACAGTCGTGTTACATTTAAGAAGCAGGGCAGCAGAGAAAACTGGCACAGAAATCAACTTACACTTTTACAATACAACACCTATTACTATTATAGTCAAGTTTTGTTTGTACAGTGGAAACCCTTCTGGAAATAAATATAGCATCATTTATGTAGTGCATTGTCTTATATTCTGTTTATACTATCATCCTCTAGCTCTATCATACTTTATATTATGGATCTATTATGAATCTCCTTCACAAAATGTACCTAATGGAAAGTACAATATTTTATGGCACACATTTGCACTTGCTGTAACTTGATGCTTTGTTTATACGTTATAAATTAATTTGCATAGAACCCGCTCGTCCTACTATGCAATAGGTAAATATTTCATACAAATAGGTATCATGATACGCTCTGGTTGACACAATGGAAACCTTGATGGTTTAGAATAGCACTGCTGAAATGTCCCCCTGCATACAATATTTTAATAGGTAATTGTTTGCCTGTTATACTTGGTAATTGAAAATTACTACAACATAAGGTAAGCGTGCGTAGGAAATATATTATTCAGCGTCAGTACTGACGACTGAAAGCCGAAAGACGCAACTGGTAAGAAATTGGATGAAACTTATATTACTATTAAGATATTTGCAGAATATTTTAGAATAATATTGGTAACAGTAAAAAACTCAAAACGGTTTCATAAAGGGCAACTTTTCTTAGAATAGAGGCCGAGAAATACGTTGGTTGTCTGTTGTCACTTATCCCAAGATCCAATAGAAATATCCTAAGTTTTAATTCGACTATCTTTTTCCACGTATTTGTTACTTATTTATGAATGAACGAGAATCGACTACAGCAATTAGTTAATGATAATGCATAAGACACTTCGATTAGTAATATAATACGCTGTTAAATAAATTAGTTTAATTGAATTAGTTATTTTTTGATATTATCCCTAGTTTCCTTTTTCATTGCCTTAAGACAGAAGATTAGTTGAGAAAAACCTTGACGTCATAAAAGAATTAATTCCAAGAATGAATCTTCGATTATTGCCACTTTCTCGGAAAATTTTATATTGGTTTAGTATCATATCAGGTAAGGAGATAAGATCTCATTAGGAAAAACAGGAAGCCTGTAAGCAATTCTATGGCTATACGATGCTAATTGCCTGAACGAGTTTTATAAATACCTATTAGGGTGATACATTATATAACACCTGCTGTCAGTTTGTTCAGAGAAATAATTATAAAGAATTGAGAGTAGTTGCTAAGAAACTTATGACACTTCTGACTATACGAGTCTCATGTAGAGTGTAGTTCATTTAGTTGTAACAATCCGTGGAACAGGATGTCATTTACTAGGATTATAAATCTAATTGTCGTTAGACGGAAACTTCCTGTGGGACTAGACGCTGTTTTATAACGGACGGATCTAATAAATTTAAGAGCATAAAATGCACTTGAGGGAATTTCAGTGCAAAGTACTTATGAATTATTTGTGTAATGAGAGGCAAATGGCAAGTGGCTAATGAAATATTATTTACCGAGAATTGTGACCAATCAAGCTAACTGTCCTTTCTCTAACCAATTCCAATTAATTTTAACAAAGCAAAATAACCGCGTTGTTTATTCGAGAATAACAATTTACTTTGATCATTAATCTACCAGTACATTATTACGATTCAACGTCTTAACCCCAGAATTTTATGATTGACATAAGACTGAAACGTAATCCTCATATTCCTCGGGTTTTTCTATCTTTGAACCATTAAACTCCGTCCTATAGGTACGTCATAGGTGTAGATGACATTATTTTTTTGATTATGATCCTATTATAATTAATTGGCACGTGTGATTCGGTGATTCATGTGGTTGGCTGAATGAAAGGATAATTGTATTAAGTGAGGAAATAACCGCAGGTATTGCTTATTATAGAAAATTGTCATAATAATATTTGATTATGAGGCTAAAAGTTTAAGGATGAAAGTTGAATAAACAGCAACTGGGTCACGTTTTGCCGTGGAGATATTTTAGGAGAAGCAAATCTAAGTGAAAGCGTTCTAGAACAAAACAAATAGAATCGCCCCCAAACAATTTCATCCTCCATCTGTTCACATCCGCTCTCTCTCTCTCTCTCTCTATGCGTTGCTTTGCTTAGATAATAATATTATTGTTTCTATTTGACTTTCCTGTTTACTCGCACTGAACTCACGGCTCTTTTATGGCTAGGAAATAATCGTGTACCTGTCTGTTCCAATCTAAAATTCAGTTTAGTCACGTAAAGCAAATACGCATTCAACTTACACATGAACTCGAATCAAAATACAAATTCCAATTGTAATTTCACCGGCGAAAAACATCCAGCAGAAAGGAATGTTTTGGTTGAAGGCAAATGTCCTATCCATGCGTTTTGTTTATTACGAAAGTGGAATGCTCTTTAGAAATTTCACGTGAATAATTGTATAGGTAGAATGTATAGGTACATTCGAGCGTAAGTACTACCAGGCCTGGGCAAGATACTTTGTTCTAAGATACAAGCTACAAGATACAAAATGCTTGGAGGGCTAAAGATACTATTGTATCTTAGATACTTTACTGCTCAGACTGCTCAAGATACAAGCTATAAGATACATTTTCAGAAAAAAAATTCTTAAGATACAAGATACCAGATACAAGATAGTATCTTAGATAGTATCTTTGTATCTTAAATAGTATCTTCTATCTTAGATTTGTGCTCAAGATACAATTGTATC
>JABASD010005429.1:0-12451 GCA_019776165.1 Pogonognathellus flavescens
AATAAATTTTTCGGCCCGCGTCTGGCGGCCATATTGGATTGGAGTTGCGACTACGCTTATACTAAGCTTGAGTAGTGCACTTGCAACGGAACATGTGTCGTATAAGCCTACACTACGCTAATATGACACCACCGCGCGAACTCACTGTTGATCAGAAATTGGACTACATAATGAATAAACTGAACAAACTGGACGATATTGAAGCTAAATTAGAACCGACCAGTAAAAGAGTTGACGCTATTGAAAAAGTAGTGACCTAACAGGATATCCGGATAAAGCGACTGGAAGCCCAAGTGGACGCAATTTATGTGTAAGAAAATAAACTAAATATTCTGATCGCCGGGATGAAAACATATGACTGCAAAACTCTACCGGAATTAAAAACAAAAGTTGCGGATCTACTAACTCATCTTGCAACCGACAAATCAAAACTGATCCAACCATTGGAAGTACGTGTAATCGGAAACTTTACTCCAAACAAAAATCATCTAATTAAAATCAAATTGGAAAACATGGAAATCAAATATGAGCTGCTAAAGAACGCAATCAAACTAAAAGGAACCCCGGTGAAACTGCGTGAAGACATTCCACCCAGGATGAGAGCACAACAATATCATCTCCTAAAAGCAAGATGGGAACTACCCAAAATAACAACAAACAAGACTGCCAAAATCAGCAAAAATGCCATCATTGTGAACGGAAGTGAATGGTTCGACCTAAATGAGGATGGAAGTGTATCTCGCCGAAAGTGACAAATAGGCCGCCCTTGCAAAACCATAAAATCGACAAACCAAATTTATCTAAAATTACATATTGGAACATTAGCGGTATAAATAACAAATCTTTCGACTTTTATCAGGATCTTCTCAAATTAAATTCAGACATTATAACACTCTCCGAAACTTGGTCCACAGACTGAAAATAAAACTGCAAGTAGTTTCATAAGAGACTACAAACTCATTACAATTCCAGGCTTCAAAACTTCGACAAAAGGACGTGCCCAATGTGGAATGGTAATAGCCTATAAAGAATATATAAAACTAACGGTAACCCAAACTGGAACTTACTATATCGAAATAAAAATCCAAAACGGGCTTAAAAATTCATATTATCATTTAATTAATACCTATTTGCCCCCAAACCAGCTAGGAGATGAAGCATTTGACGAAATTTGTGCGAAAATTGAAATTCTTACAACAGCTGGAACTCAATATATTATAATCGGTGATCTCAACGCAAGAATCGGAGAATATCAAAATGCATTCACTAAATACCACCGTCACTCATTGGACACGAAAGTAAACTCCAGAGGTACAGCACTAATTGAAACTATAGAAGAAACTGGAACAGTTGTTGTAAACGGAACAACACATTCAGATAAGCACGGAAATACAACATTTGTGTGCGCAAACGGCTCAAGTACAATAGATCTGTGTTTATGTTCTAATGCAATATTTGATGACATCCAAGACTTCACAGTTGAAAATCTTACCACTCATGGCATTATCCTATTACCCTTACCATGTCAACTGAAAAATTTGAAGTAAACAAATTAAAAAGTGATAGATTTAATAAAATTCCCTGGCCAGAAACAGAAGACAAAATAAGTGAATTCAAAAGTCAGCTGCCAACAATACAGTTCAATTTTGACGACTCTGTGAATGCATCGTACTCAAACCTAAAGACAAATATAATTCAAGCAGCTAAAAAGGCACATATTCTCAAAAAACATAGCTACGATACAACATCAAGCATACGCAATGCAAAATGGTTCGAGCAGGACTGTAAGGATGCGAGGAAAGAATTACGTAAGAGCCAGAGAACACAAAATCAGCTAAGGTAATCACCCTCCCACAATCAGGCAAGACAAGTATATTTAAAAACATTAAAAGCATATGACAAACTAAAAAATGATAAAAAAAGAGCATACAACGATATGAATGTGAAAGCCATGATTGATTCGAAAGATAGCAAAACTTATTGGACAGCTGTAAATTCCTACCGTACAAAAAGACCATCGCAACCGAACCCAATCCCAAAAGAAAAATGGACTGAACATTTCACTACACTATTTAAAATGAAAGACTAATAAAATATTCCTACTATCGAAATGGAAAAGAAAATAAATCCTCTTCTAGATGCCAAAATCACAAACTTTGAAGTTAAAGCGGCTCTAAAAAAGATGGGGAAGAAAAAGTCACCTGGGAAAGATGGAATACCCAACGAAGTTTGGAAAAACTGTGAACCGGAATATATAGAATACTTGTGCAATCTATTCAATAAAAGCTTTGACGAAGAAGTTGTTCCAGACGAGTGGTGTAACATTATCTTAACACCTATATTTAAAAAAGGTGACAGAAACCTTCCCTCAAACTATAGACCAATCGCTCTAGCACCAACGATTTTAAAACTGTTTACCACAATTCTGTCAAGTAGAATACAAAACTGGGATATGAACGAAAATAAAATTACCGAATTTCAAGCAGGCTTTCGCAAAAAAACCGGATGTATGGAACAAGTTTTTGGCCTTACAACTCTAATCCAATCCAAACTTAGGAAAAGAAGATGCAAATTATTTGCACTTTACATTGATGTCAAATCTGGATTCGATGGCGTAAATCATTCCAAATTGTGGCAAGTGCTATATGAAAATGGAGTAAGTACAAAGTTGATTAATACAGTAAAAAATATTTATGATAAAGCCACCAGTCAAGTCAAAACGCAGGAAGGCTTAAGTGAACCGTTCAAATTTGAAAAAGGGTCCTGCAAGGAGATTCCCTCTCACCAACCCTGTTCAACCTATACATAAATGGAATAGTGGAAGAACTCGTGAAACCCCAAATTAACGGTGTCAACATAGAAACAAAATCAGTACATATTTTATTATTCGCTGATGATATGGTCTGTGTAGCAAACAACGCACTACACTTACAACAAAAAATAAATGTCATAGCTAAATTCTTCGAATCACTGAAGCTGGAAGTGAACCTAACAAAAACACAAATTATAGTCTTTGGTCGCAAACGAAATACAATCCCGTACACATTCAACTGGCAAGGAAAGAAAATTGAAATTACACATCAATATACGTATCTGGGCGTGGTTTTCTCGGACCTAGGAATTTTCAATTCAGCAGCTGCTACTTTTGCAAAATAAGGGAATTCAGCATCAAGTACAGTATGGGAGATAGCTTACACATCCAAAGTTCCCCCAATCAAAACCCAATTAAAACTGTTCAATTCGATAGTCAAAACGACGATACTGTATTGTTCACCAGTGTGGGCTCTAAGGTATACCGCTCAGATCGAAAAAATTCAAAACAATTTCGATACCAAAGTTAATATCGAAATTCAAAGCCAAATGCGAAAATGACGATGTGCTACGAATGACTAAAAGTGAATTCATACCATACTATAAATATGTTAAAGTCAAGGTAGGTAAAGAAATGTACCTAAACAGCAAGTACAACAGACATGTAGTGTCACTCTTCAGTCAACTAAGGCTAAATAAATTTTGTTAGACTACATGGGATCCTTATAAAAACTAACACAACTTGCCAACTTTGTAATTTAAATGAAACCGCGTCTCTGTCACATAATTAAAAAATGTCCTAAACTAACAGCAGATAGATACTTTATAAATAAATATTTTATAAATAATAATCTGGATGAGAAAGAACTAATGTATATCAATATCAAAATTTTCAAACAACACTGAATTTATCATTAATATGTACAAATATTGGACCTATGTTACAAATATATGACTTAATGTAAAATCAAATCTAAATATAATGAACCCCACCTCCTCTCTCAACTAATACTAATATGATGACTATGTCAAGTTTAAATGTATTTAATTCTATTTACGTTTAATCAACTGTAAATTGCAAGGGCTGATGGCCAAAAAGCAGTAAATAAATAAATATACTTGACAGATCTGCTGCTGTAAATTATTAAAAATATGTATTGGTCAGAATATTGTATATAAAGGTGGTTGCGTGCCACTTTTTCTTGTTTTGTGTAAGGTTGAGGTAATGAATGATGTAATGATAAAAAATTATGTGAAAAATGTCAACTGTAAACAAGGTTAACTATATTTACTGAGACCAGAACACACACACACCATCTACAGCCACACTGCAATACATAATTGACATTAAGACGGAAAGATAATTGAATTGAGAGATTTTTGATGCGAGAGGTACGCTGTCCCTTCTTCCACTTATTTAAACACACTGATTCTTGTTGAGAAAAGACGCTATGTTGTAGAAAACTGACAATAGAAATTAAGGAATACTATTGGCTAGTTAAAGTTTAAAATCTACAAATGATAAACAACGTACCGCTAAGCTTAAACTACAAATTGTAACGTAATACAAAACTCAGATAAAACATTCATTCTAGCTGCTACCATTCATCCCGCCCAGCTAGTAATATTTGATTTTTATAATGAATTCGCACACAACAGTATGAAATGAAATTGATAGAAATGTATGATTTTGGTAAACTATCCTTGTCAAAAAGTACAACTAATTTAACCATAAGTCGCTTGTAAACACTTGTCTTGACTGTTGCAACTCTGACAAGCACATCCTTTCCCGGGTGCAACTCAAGTACACGTTCAAGTTTCCATTTAAGTGAAGGAAGATTGTCTTGTTTCAATAACATCATGTCTCCAATCTTTTGGTTTTACTTTTGCTCCAGCCACTTAGGTCGTTGCTAAAGACGGGTTAGAAATCTCCATCGTTTCCAAAAGCTTTGGTACATCTGTTGAGCGGGTTGCCACATTGAAAGTCTATTCATTTTTGTTGAGGTAAAGTCGGGTTCTGGAACGGCCGTCAGGGGTTCATTGATTAAGAAATGGCCTGGATTAAGTACGGAGAAATCACGAGGATCAGATGATTGAGCCGTCAAAGAGCGAGAATTGAGACAAGCCTCCGCTTTAGTCAACATCGTAGATATTTCCTCGAAGTCCAGATTTAAATTACCGTAGAGTCGTCGTAAATGAAATTTTACTGACTTGATGCACTTGACTTCAGACGCATCAGATCAATATTATGTTATTATTATAGAGTTCGATAGGGAGTTCCGTAGAAAATAAAACAGCGAGGAACGTTGATTTCTTCTATGCTAGGAATCTCTGTACCTATTTCACTTTTCCAATATGTCAGGCAAGAAGTGGATCATCCCACTCACATTTTGATTTCCAGTTTCCACAGAGTTATTTATAAAGACTTGTGCCAAAATTCCGATGGGATCAATTATTTTCCCCATATTAGAAAGAAGTTTTCGTTTTGACATTTCATGTCTAGCTGGGGGAATCACTACACGATATGAGAAGGAGTGCGTAGCAGGGTACCAGTATATTCCCAGAGTTTTCACCGATATTTTGTTCGTCACATTGTTAAACGTTGCACCTCGCTGGTCCATATGTGGAGTGGGTGCATTGAGAACTAAAGTCGGTGACAAAACTGTAGGTTATGAGTTATGAAATGTGAAGAATTTATCATTCACGAGATTCGTTGGAAGAGATTTCATTAGTTCGGGGTCATTTGATAACTATTTTCGGAGTTCCAATTTTCCTTTCGCCGTGATTTGTAATAATTGTGTTTGCAAGTTCAATGCTTCTTCCTGTGTGTTGGCTCCTGTCGTTAAGTCATCCACATGTATGTATGTATGGTTTTATCGCTCAACATAATCAGATACAATTTCCAATAACATTATTAGTACTAACTAACCAGTACTAACTAACACCTTATGTGTCATCATTGCACATTCATTTGTAAAATTATATAAGTTAAAGCAATTATTTACATCGTTACACTTAAATAATTCTTGCAAGTAATTTTCATCCGTTACTATACAATTTGTATTTTGCAGTATATTATATTTTAGTCTACTTTCTTGCAATCGTTGACATTCTTTTACAAAATGGAAGAAGTTTACATTCTCTCTAAAACAGTGATTACAAAAATTCCTATTTACATTCTTTCCTTTGATATACATTTTATCTCTGTTTAATCTTATTTGTGCCAACACCGAAACCACCGAAATCGGTAGACCACTATTCATGTAGTTTTCCATGCCTACACAATTTTTTATTGTTTTGTAGTTACCGTGAGACATGGACTCTGTTACTTTTTTGAGATCATTCTTATCCAGAACTTCCTTATACATAGCAACTAATTTAGTGAATTCCTTTTTTAAAGTATCTTTGTTATTTTCATCCCATAAATATTCGCATTTAATTTCTTTGAGCATATTTTTTACCTGAAGTCCCCAGTTGTAGCGTTCGTCGGTACTCTTGAGATCTCTGATCATATAATAACTGGTTTTTACAATAGAGTTTTCATCTTTACTTAGTATACGTATCCAAAATTTTAGTAAGTTACTAAACACTTTTAGTTTTATGTGATTGCTACCAGTTTCGAGTCGAATGAAATACTGCGGGGTAGTTATTGGGAGTTGGTACACTTTTTTGATGAAGAATTGCTGCACTTCTTCTAGTATTTTAGGGAATCTCAGTCCCCAAATTTCAGATGCGTACAAAGTTGTAGAGTCAATCATTGCTTCGAAAATTTTGTTTCTTGCGTCAATATTGGTGATTTTTCCCTTAGTAAGTATGGGCCATAAAGCGTTCGCAGCTTTTTTCCCTTTTGTTTTTGCAATTTTTGACTGCTGGTTAAATAATCCGTTGCAACTGAATGTGACACCAAGATAAGTATATGTTTTAACCGTTTCCAGTACTTCCTCACCCCAATACAGCTTGTCCGCTTTAGCTATCTTTCCATCTTTTCTGAACACCATGATTTTGGTTTTGGCTGTATTTATCTTCAGTTGATTTTCTTGCAGGTATGATTTGAGCAGATTCAACTTTTGCTGCAAGTGATGTTTGTTTTTTGCCACGAGTATTATATCGTCCGCGAAAAGCAAAGCATGAATTTTTATGATATAATTTGTAATTTTGTTCCACAGTCTGATTCCCGGTATGCCACATTCCGACATTTCTTCTGTCAAGTCATTTATATAAATATTCCACAGCTGCGGTGAAAGAGTTTTACCTTGCAACACAGACTTTTCAATCTTGAAAGCTTGCGTATATCCAGTGTCGGTTCTTACAACTGCAGTGGTATTACTGTAGATGAACAACAACTTTTATAAATTTCGTTGATATGATAACCCAAATTTGTAAAGTTTCTTCCATATTCTTTCATGTGGTACGCTGTCAAAAGCCTGTGACAGATCGCAGAAGCATGCGTATAGTTTTCCCCCCTTTGTATCGAACTGGATTTGAACCATTGCGTTTAAAGTGAATATGTGGTCCTCACAGCTGGATCCTTTCTTATACGCTGCTTGAAATTCCATATTTTTGTTTTTTCTTTTGCACCAGATTTGTAGTCTCCCAGCCAGTATTGCTGTGAATAGTTTCAAAATTGTTGGTAGTAAAGACACAGGTCTGTAATTGCTTGGTTGATCCCTGTTTCCTCTTTTGAAAAGTGGGGCGATTTCGACTTGACACCACGTAATTGGCACTTTTGACGTTTCAATACATGTATTGAATAGTGTGCATAATGCCGTCATTAAAACAGCACAAGATGTAGCCCACACCACGTTAGGTATAAGGTCAATCCCCAGAGCCTTTCTTTTCTTTAGTTTTTTGGTACAAAGTTTTAATTCCATTGGGTTTAGCTCTCTGTCCAATATATCATCCTTCACTTCAGTATCTGGCTCATTTCTTTCTTTCTGGTCGTTGTTCTTATATATATTCGAGAAATGATTATACCAGGTATATTTTCCGATCGGGTTAATTTGGAATAATCGTGTGGTTAATGATTTGACGGTTGCCTAAAAATCTGTACTATTTTTTATATTTGTCAATTTTTTCACTGTCAATTTTGTCATTATCTTGCTTGTTTTTGCACACTGTATTATATTCTTCTTTGGCGCTTACATATTCTTCGATCTTTTGATTGTTTTTATTTTCGTCTTTTCTTAGTGCTCGAAGTTTTGCATTTTTTACTTTTCTCAGCTTTTTACATTCAGCATCAGCCCATTTAGGTTTTTGGTATTGACTTTTAAAATTTTTCTTTCCTTTAACAAGTTCAACTCTGTGCTTGCGTTTGTGATTGCCAGTTTGATTTTGTTGAACTGGATGTCCACATTTTCATTGCTAAGTGACAACTGGGAGTTGGGTTGGGAGGAATTAAGGAGTGCGTTTTCCATTCGATCTCGAAACTGGTTTACAATACTGCTGCTGAATAACATTTTCGGTTGTAAAACTTTTGCAACGCAGGTGGTCTCTCCAATTTTTTATAGAAAAGAAGAGAGACCACCGGCGTAGAAATTGGAGAACAATGGAAAAGTAACGGACAACGTTGTACAAGAAGCGATGGCCCCTCTATACTTCTACTTCCTTTTGAAGAGAAGTATGGTGTTTTGCACCCGCGTGTTTTGCAGGTGCCAGCTTTACAGTCTGAGGCGCTATGACGTTTATATAAACAATTAAAACACAGTTGATTTGATTTACCGAAGTTAATACGATCGTTAATTGAAAGTTTACGGAACTTAGAGCACTTGTAGATGATATGATCAGCTGAACACATTATGCACGACGTAGTTGAAGTTGATCCGTGATGTACATTTGTGTGAGATTTGCTAGTAGATTGTTTGGCTTTTGCATGTGCATAATTTATTGACTTGGTAGTTTTAGCAGACTGGCTTGTGCTCGTTCGTTCATAAATGTAGAAAAATTATCCCACGTTGAAATATCATCTTGTTTGAGGTTCCCATTGTTTGCGAGATTCTAAGTCGATTTTCTCAGTAGCGATAAACAAAATGAAATGATCACAATGTTCTACAATTACGTTAGACAGTTTTAACGACCGAATGCAATCGGTCGTAGTATTTATTAGCCACCAAATGTCGGGAAATGCATGTCACGGGGATGATGCATATGTGAATGATTTATGTCACCGATTGACCCCATTTTCGAAGTTGACCTTCACTTTGACCCTAAGAACACATACAGAAAGTTTTAACGGTTTATGTTAATTCGTTCTAAAGTTACCGTGTGAAAAGACAGATAGATAGATAGACAAGGGAATGCTATAAAGTATTATTCGATACTTAATAATCCAAAATTATTTATTAGTCCTTTTAATGTATTTTAATTTTACGCGTTTAATAATGCCTGTGCGGTTGCAAAAACAATCTTCTATATATACACATTTTATTGTGTTTCAAATTGTTAAATATAAATTTTTAAATTTGCGGGCCCCCTGAACGTTGCGTAGGGGCATCTGTGTTCCACATACGTTCTTTACATGCTGTTCACGCCCCTGATCATTCGTTATTTGCCCCGCTGGATCACTGGAATCACTCCTTTAGTTTGCCAATCGTTTATTTTTCGCGGATGTGTGTACATTGTACAGTATTTTACTCAGTATAATATAAAAGTGTTGCAAACGGCGTGTTCTATCCCTACAATATACACAATAAACACACATGAAAAGATGCTTCACATGTTTTGTTTGTTCCCAAAGGATGCTGTGAGTCAAACCAAGATGACTTGACTTCAGTGTATGGAAGCCTAGTTGCTGGGAATGGTGGCGGAGGAAATGGAGATGACTGGGGTAACGGGGGAGTTCCGTCAGATGCTGAGTACATCACTGCCATCATCGGTGATTCCATTGTTTTCAACTGTCATGTCGAGTTTCCAGACACTTACCCCGTTCCATACATTGTCCAATGGGACAAAAAGGTAAAGATTCTTACTATTTCAGCAATATGCACCCTTATCTTTCCAAAATGTTGTCTAATAATATTGTAATTAATAGTTGCAAAATCGATGTAAACCCATTTAAATTATTAAAATATTCTGTTTAGAGGAATGGATTTTAAAATTTCATATTGAAATACATATATATAAATATGTTTACGATAAGCAGTTATTTGATGGCATTATATATGGTACTTATGGTAGGTATTACAATTGGCTGCTAAAAAGATAACGTGAAAAAAATGTAATAACACGTAGGTTATACTTTTACATTTTTGTAAGTATGTATCATGGAAAAAATTTTGTTCTCTCCAGCAAACTTTGCTTACTTCTTGATATGATCCGATATAATGCCATTCTATGTTGTGCGTTAAAATACATAAATATAACGAGATCAAAGTTGAAAAGGATTGAAATGAGAGCCTTGTTAACTTTTAACATACATAGTATGTTAGCTTATTGTGATGGTGAAAAAAGCACACAAATAAACAATATGAAAGGCACAACGGCACAAGTAAATTGGAATAAACCATTTGCAACGGTGGAATAAAGTATCGTAAAGGTATTGTAAATTTCGACACGATAACATTAACAGTGACTCAAAGTATGTGTTAGTACCGGTATAACTAATCTGGTTGAATAATATTTAAAAATACGAATTCTCTTTTTTCAAAATATTCAAACACTGTCTGTCCCTCAAATCAAACGTTGGCGGCATTCAAGTATAATTGACATAGCAGCATTTAAAACGCTGTGTGAGGTGCAGGTTGTATTGAAACAGTCTTCAGTCTAAAAGTTCAAAGGTCAGGATGGAGTCTATAGATTGACCCCATCTTCCAACTTAGCTTTCCGATGAACCACTTGATTAAGTGTAGCAAATTTCAAGCCAAAATATCAAATTGTTCTTTAGTTATCGTTCGTTACAGACAAACGGACAGACAGACAGACAGACAAACAGACAGACAGACGGACAAACGGACACATAAAGCATAAAGTATCTTACGATACTTAATAAACCAGTAAAAAATCGGGCGTAATCAAGTAGCGTCAGGGTTTGCAAAATATGCAACAACACAGTTCACAACACACTTGTAAAAACGTCAATTTTTAAAAATATTGTATTTAAAATTGTTAGCAAAACTAAGGATTTACAACCAATACACTTTATAATACTACAGTACTGCTAACAAATGAATTCATAGAAGAAACTACTTTAAGACTAGGAGTCGTTTTGAAGATTTGTTAGAGTAGATAATTGTCTGTCTGATCTTCAGAAATGGTGTGATTTAAATAGACTTCAAATAAATCATACTCCAAAACCCAAGGTTTTGATATTTCACAAGGCTCATGACCATAAGTCAAAAAATAAACCCGCGATGGACATTAAAGTGGGTAGTTTCAGTAATGAAATTGTAAATGAGTTGAGGTATTTAGGTATAATATTTGATTCTTTATCATTCCAAGCTCACCAGTATGCAGCATCATTTTCAAATACAAACAAGCAAAGCTTAAAAGATGCATTTCCATTAATATGTTAAAATGGTTGTTGTCTGCTTATGTACATAGTGCAGCAGACTATGGAATATTGATTTGGGCTGCTAGAATGGATAAGCAACTTAGTAATGTTTAAAGTAAGATTAATAGGTTCTTGCTCAGCTATATTTTTATCCCAGAATTATAAAAAAATGAAAAAGAATGTAGGTAGAATAGTACAAAAAAATTAGAATTAAGAATGAGTTAATTTTAACCATACCTGAAATAAAATTATTAGCTAATTGATTAATTGATTCGTCATTAACGAAAAAATTCTTAATCATAAAAAAAAGAATTGGTCAGTAGGCTTTTATTTAATCGTCAGTTTAATTGTTGACTCGTCAGTTTAACAAAATATTCAATGATGACGATAGAATTAAAGTCTGAATACAGTTCTTTTAGCCGCATGTTTAAATATTATAATATTCACATACATATTTTCACAATCAAACAAGTCATTGTGCTAATAATGCAAATGCTTTAGAAGCTCCCTTTGGCCTACCTCTCCTGCCCTAGCCTTATAGTATTAGTAACTACTTAACTAAGTCTATAAACTTATAAACATTACTAACGGTAGTCCGTTCATTACATGAACGCATTTTCATTGCAATCACAGAAACCTGTAAATGTATTGCCGCGCCATTATACACTTACACCTTTAATCTATTGTATGGGATAGTATGGAATGGGATAGTGTGGAATATTTCCATTTAATAATATCTCGAGTTATTGATACGAGACTGGCTTTCATGGCTGTAACACTGACACATGCGCTGTACTGTACGATTGCGTATTGGTCAGAATCAGATAGCCATGCCAATTATGTTTTTATACAAAAATGTTTGTGGAATACAGGACATGCACATTGTGAAGATTTCCAATCGCTTATAAAAACTAACATCAAGCAGTCCTACATGGTCTCACCGCATTAAAAATTATTTGATTTACAAATTTTATACGTGCTTCCTAACTATTAAAAGAAAGAGCGGTACAGTAATTTTTAATAAAATTTTATAGGCAGAAGCAGAATCGACGATTAAATATATATATGCTGGTTTATAATCAACACACAATGCATAATACAGATTATAGAAAATCTATAACGGTATTATACTAACATCAAGTAGACGTACGGTTC
>JABASD010005430.1:0-12450 GCA_019776165.1 Pogonognathellus flavescens
CCAATACCTCAAACCGTTCTTGAGTTATCGTGCGAACGGACAGACAGACGGACAGACGTAAAACGCATTCTTATACAAGTATCTTACGATACTTAATAATGACTGTTATTATACAATATCAAATGTACTATACTCACAGTATACTTGTATTTGTTTCATGCATACTTACATATGTATATTAGAAGTAAGCTAGAAGTAATTTAGAAGTATGTAAAAGCCCAATTATCTAATACTACATGAAGGTTTATAAATATCAAGTGTACTACACACCTTATACCTATATTGTGTAACTGCTTTCAAAATAACATTACAACAAGGGTACCACAGATATATTTACAGATGAAAGAGAACATTAACATTTTTAACTTCCTTGTAATTTTGTCATCAATACTTGCAAACAGTACATTGCAATTGTACCAGTACACTTACAACAAGTTACCTGCATTTACTTATAGTTAATTATAATATGCACTATACTAATAATCTATCCTACGTCTACGTACTGTTGAATTAATAGAGCCATATTTTTACAATTATTTTTACAAATGTGATGATGCTCGTACTAGAACTAGAATAGTTACAACCATTACACATCAAAATGAGTTTTCGTAGTTTTAAAGTCCCGGCTCTTCACTTGCTTTTCACAATCTTCACCACGCATTTCCCACTGGCCAGTGTATGAAAGTGTGAAGCTATATACATACTTATATTACCACAATATTTAGTTGTAGAAGAATATTGACTACATTACATGATCGTGAGGGTTGTGTCTGGACCCTGAGAGTTCGCTAGGGTAATTTCTCATTATAGCATGTCCATTAGATGTGTTTTTGGTGGATGGTGTTGTAAACGAAGGTTCAATGGAGAACACTGATTGTAAGAGCTAAACAAAGGAACTCGAGTAATAAATAAAAAAAGCTGTTACTGCTGTATTAAAAAGAGTAGTACTAGCCATAACCATGGTCCTTTAACCACATGCATGCATGGACTATATGACTCTGTAGGAATATAATAGGCAATAATATAGAGATAGAGAGGTGTAGTAAAAACATGGCTGTCACTTTCTTTCGAATTTATCTCTTTTGTTATTTTAGGACAAACCAGTCAGGACAATGACAACACGTAATTTACGAAGAAGCACTCAACCTGACTACACAAAATTCATAACCTAACACATTTACTAATATCCTCCTGCGATACACTCAATCCCATCCTCATCTCCACTTTACATTTACCTTTAGTAGTCTTATTATACTTATACACGGGGAAAGGACGACAACACATTACTTTTTACAACTTGTACGCATAGCTCTCTTAAGGAACTCGTAATCATTGTTTATGCTATACAAAACTCCTTCGTGTATATAGATTCAGTATAGGTTTGGGGAATACTCTTCTTGGAAAAGTTACCGTATACCCTTCATGTCATCATTATCCATTGCCTTCCCCACTAGAGCCTGATGTAGTCTCCTAATAGTGTTATTTCTGGTTTCTCCGCTTGTGGTTGAGTCCGTCTTGTCACTAATGTCTATTGAGTATTTTAAGGAACCATAAGAGTCAGAAAAGTCAAGATCCGTTAAATCTAAAAGTCTCAGAAGTCAGTTCTCTCACAATTACAGCAATCAGTTGTGTTGTGTTGTTGTTCAGTTTTCTTAAGGGTTTTCGTTATGTTCTTCCGTTTGGCTTTTATTTCTGTTATGTCTTGTCTATCAAGGCTATTTATGTATTCCATCCCATTAGGTTCCCTGGGCAGAGCTCTGTTCGGCTCAACAAAATAGAAAACACGACCAACATCCACTACACAAGGAAAAAACAGAAACGAGCACTTTAAATGTATCTTTCTGACTCTATTCGGCTCTTTCCAGTTATATTATGTGAGTGCGAGAGTATTCCTTCTCTCTGCACCTTCCTAATACCCCGTCTTCTGTTGTGGTTAACTTTTTAAGGTTTATCTTATTCTTTTGGAGTCAGGATGTCTGTCTGGCTTCACTGTCTGTACAAATGAACTGCTACATTACCATTACCTTTTTAGCCCTACACTTTAATATACAGACCTAATGCATTATTCTATAACGATCTTGTTTAACGTACGCTTTTCTTCATAATTGTCTACTATTACGTTATACGAAGGGAAAACTACCCTTTTCTTGCTGTATTACAAGTACACAATGTTATTACCTCTGAAAATACCTATCAGTGCATTTGAGTGTAGTGTACCTATACTTGTACTGATTCTAAATATAAATATTCATGCACATTAACACATACACACGTGAAGTAACACTAACCTATACCCCTTTCTTTTCTGTTACGTCCCTTTTTCCTTCTGTGAGTTTACTTTCTTTTTTGTCAGTTGGTTTCAAGTCTCACTGTAATTGCAGTACAGATTCTGACTTCCTTAGTAGTCTTGTTTCTGTATACGTATAAATAGTTTAATGCTATAACCTTATAATGTAGCTCCCCAAGTTTTGTCATTATCTCCAGAGACACTGTTATTAGTATTGGAGTGTACAGAGTGTAGCGATTTAGTTTAATCAAGCAAAGTACACGATAAAAATTCATGTTGGGATTTGATGCATCCCATAATGGGTTAATATTACAGCACAGTACTAGTGCTATTATTATATAACAATGTGATTATTCATGATTATCAGTTTATATCTGTGCTATTGTACTTTATATGGAGAAATGTACTATGCACGGAAAGACGAGAAATTTCTCTATACGAGAGGACGGTTCTATATAAAGAATTGACGAGAGGGGAATAGATTCGGATGAAATTGTTCTGGTTGTCAAATAAGAATACAACTCGACTTGATAGCTGAGCTGAAGCTGTGCACACAAAGAAGTTACATAGATTTGTACTATATACATGACTGGGTTTACATTATAGAGAGTAGAAGTGGTAGTTAATGGAGTATGCCATGCAAAACGGAATGAAGTGATATAATAGAGGATAGTAGATTAACCAACATTAACCATGGCGAGATTAATGTCTATGGCTTGGGCTGACATGGCAATCGATTTGTTCGTTTTTTGTTCTCCTGGACAAGTTGAAGGTTGAATCCGTTTCAGAGTAGTCCATTTAATGTGGCTATGGAGGAAGAAGACTACTTATTGCTTCTACGGTGTGCAATGAAGTGCTCTTGTATAGGGTGAGCTTATGTAGTGCCTTCACTATTTCTACATGAAAGTGAAATTGTGTGCACCATGGTGTAATGTACCAGAGTAAAGTGTGTGGATTGTGGATGTAGAGTCTGCAGAGAGAGAGAGAGAGAAGATTCATCGGAGAAGATGGTGAGTTGAGCTGTAAGCTCACAGGAGTGTCATGTCAGGCAGGCAGGGAAACTCGGAATGAAAAATGGGATTTGGATTGGATGGTTCGGATGAGTTGAGTGGGGATGATGATGATGCTGATGATGATGACGACGGTATGCTCCTCCATGGTGACTCTCTTTTATACATAGGACACTATACATACATACACTATAAAATATATATTTACTCCTGGGGTACTAGTACTAATATAGTATCTGTATTTACTTAACAATGGCTAAGTCTATATAGAAATCTTTCTTTATCTTTTGTACAGGAGTTAGTACTACTTTAGTAGAACTGAAAAACTATATAGGAATAATACCATTGACGATGATGATCCGATATGAGAAGGTAATCTCACAGATGATTTCGTAGCTAACTAACTAGGTACTCGTCCTCTACTTTGGCAGCTTTGTCTTACAATGCGATTTGATTTGAATCCCTATGTGTGATATAACTATAATGCTTTCGTTGAGATCGTAAATCCTATTAGAAATTACAGACGGTTCCAGGAAAAATGTATTATACTTACAAATTAATGTAGGGTTATATTATAAAGAATATATTATAGCTATAAGAGAAGAAGGTGTTTGTAGTGTTGTTAAGTATAATGGACAGTTGTAATGGTGTAGTGTAGATTTTATGTCTAGGAACTCGTGTTAAGATTTAAGGTAGAACGACGTTCCTACTTTGAAGAACGTGATATTGGATTTTCCAGTAGTAGACGATGAAGAATTTGGTTTTGAGATTTCTGTGAATTGTGTATAATTATTATTCGTGTGTTGAAAGGGAAATCCATTTCGTTTTTACGAGTATGACTACCACTACAAGTTATATAGTTATGGTGTATGAAGAAAATGCTTATTTAACTAAATGACTGCTTTTACTACATTACACACTGCAATCAGTTCGAGTTACTTGTACAACTCTACAAGGCTGCCAATAAATAAATATTAGTGAAGCTCTCAATGCTACACTCAAAAGAATCATCATGTACAGGAATATGAAGTAGTCTTTCTACTAGTTGTACCTACTTTCTTCTGGTGCTACGAGAACTCCCTCGTGTGTATTAAAATGATGCAGACAGAAGAAATCTCAAAGATGAAGTCTGAAACTGAAGTTAAGTAGAATAATCTCATTGCTACCCTGTTTAGACGATAATGCCAATAATACAGATGTGATTAGGTAGTTTTAATTTCGAGTGTAGCTGTAGTCGTAGCAGATGAGTTTTATTATTGTAGTAGTGGCAGTCGTATAATTCGTGTGTAGTAATCCCTTGGCTGAAAGTAGTTAAATGTAAATGTAGCGTAACTTTTTTGACTTTGCCTGGAGCTTTGTCGTTATATAAGTTGTTACATCTCTCCATGCCTTCAGCGAAGCTGACAGATTTTTCGTGGATCAGAGAGAGAGAAGTGAAAATCTAAATGGTCACAGTCACACTGCTTCTACTTATTCAATCCTCCACTACTCTCTTCTTATAGTTGAACCGAAAGGGAACGAAACGAGGCGTCTGGGAAATCATGAAAATCTTCTGGCTAAGCACTTAGCACTTATTATTGTTAGCTCTATGCAAGAGACTTGCATATATCAAGGCACAGTGCAGTGTATAGTGTACACATTGAATAATGAGAGGAGATTATGTTTTTGTTAGGATATTACGTATGTAAACTTCTCTTTAGTGTTCTTGGTGAGAAATGCAGTATGTATAAGTATATGTACAAGGTAACAATATCTTTGTATCTCTTCAATTACGAAATGCTCATCCAGGTTTAATGTAATGTGATGCATGAAGAATGGGATGCAGTTCGTTCTGCCTCTGTTGCTGTACAAAGTATTATTACTATACTTACACTCAGACTCGTACTACGGGGGATTCAATTATTATTACGTCATTTTATATTAGTACGTTCATCTATTCTGCTTTGTTTCATAATACAAATATTAATATTATATTCTGCTGCAACGAAAAACATTAGGCGAAGGCACTTGCAAAGGTAAAGTAATTAAGGCTTGACTTAGGACTATACCTACCTATGTGCATTTTCAAGATTAAGATAGATATAATGTTACTTGGAGTACCTATATATAAATATAGTTGTTCCGTCGGGATTATGATGTCAGATGTATTTATGTATAGAAGTCTGAACAGTTCTGCTTTTTGTTTGAGTAAAGAATTTTATTTAGTGTGAAAAATGAATATACTTCACAAAACAAATAAATGAATTCGTTTCGCTGCTTAAGGCCTTTTCACATGATGATTTTTCTTTGTGTGATGATTTCTGTAAATCCTTAGTGAAAGATGAACATGAACAAAGTGTTCAACTTGAGAGAGGGTGAGATTGGAAATAGGGTTAGGTATCCCGGCTGAAGGGCTCCACCACGTTTCTCTTTTATGAAACTAGCGATACATAATCTAAAAACTTATTTTTGTCCTTAATGTCCGTTTAGAATCGACCACAAACCTTTGTAGTATCTGTAGTACACTTACCTATATAGAAACTATAGCAAGGGAGAATAATAAAAGGTGTTGCTTAAAAAATGTTCCAGGATTTGTACAGTAGGATTTTTAGCAGGTAGAAATCTCAAGAGTAGGCGTGTTTTTTCTTTTCAAATGTCGACATTTAGAATTATTGAATCCAGCCGTAGAAAGTTCTCTGTTAGTGAATTTCGTTATTTTTAAGGGGATAAGTTACATAATGGACAGAACGGGTGGTTAAATAAAAGCATGTCAAATTTTATTTATTTGTAGTAGTATTGTCCTGCAAATATATCTTGCAGTTGCAGGTAGACTGAGTAGACGTAACTGTTCAATTTTAAAGAAAACTTCACCGTTAGATAAGATCAAAAAAATAACGTGATGTGAATTTGTGCACACTTGCTATGTGAACTTTAGTTTCCAATGGAATTATATTTGCTACGCATTAATTTAAACATTACTAATATATAGGTTAATATTGTCCATTACCTATATTACATAGAAATAAAAAGAATATATAGCTAATTCCTATTTCTATGATTGTGTATAAATTTATTTTTAATATCATTTAAAAAGCATAGCTTAAGTATCGCTTCCTGAGAAATACTCAATTAGGCATGGTATATAATTATTGTAAGTATACCAAACACAATAACAACTTGCATATGAAATATGCAACACAAATACTACGCCTTCTTTAAACGTCATTTTAGTGCAGGTTAGTTAGCTATGAACATGCACGCGGGCTTTGAACTCTTTTCCCGAAATCTAATCAAGGAAGTGTATCTGTAATGTCTTAGGTGGTAGAAATGTTAGCGGTTAATAGTTTATATGTGCTAAACAAAATGGGTAAAAACTGCACTGAATAGTAATGAGATGCATGTCTATAGAGCAGAACAGCATTTTAAGGACCATCTGCCTTACGTTGAGCAATTTCCTGGTATTCCACAACAAGGGTTTGGAGAGGAGACATGTGTTGTATGTTACATCCAGCATTATAAGCCACCTGACAGACCTAGTCGTGAAAAACAGATTAGAGTCTGGAGGAGAGAAAGCACGAAATAATAAAGTTACCGAGAATGCCACATTAATTATGGAAAAAGTCTTTTTCCTTGGAAGTTTTCACAAGAACGTGAGATGGAAGGGAAGAATATTGAGATTAAACTGAATTATGCATTAGAATCATTCTACGCTACCACCTCCACTTCCATTACATTCACAGAAACGTCACTCAAGAAATACAGCAGTTCGTCTTTCCATTGCTTCTGAATTAACCATTGTAACTATAGATAATATTTATGTATGGAGTAAGTTATCCAGAATCTAGACCATTGTGTACAAATTATTGGAACTGCATGTGTACATGTACTATATGTATGTGTAGAAACTAATTCTAAAGAAAAACGGATGAATGGGACAAGAGGAACAAGATAATAATAATATTAAGTTGTAATACTGCAGTTGAGTGTAAGGTGATGAAACGTTTAGGAAAATATATAGAGTAAATTAATATGGAGCACTTCTATGGATGTGTTTCTTGCTTAAGTTGGTGCTTTATAAATATGTGATAAGAGTGATAAGTGATGAAAAACAACTTAGCCAATAATGTTTTGCAGTTCCTGTGGTTATTTGTCATTGAAAGAAGGTAAAAAGAGCTCGTGTGCAACCCTGTCCTTAACCTAGAGACACAGAAAGGAGCCGAGAAGATGGCCAAGAAAAAACAGTGAGACATTAGCATAAATTCATGAATAACTAATAATCCTCTTTGTCCTGCTGAAGCATGACTTTGCTCCTTGTCTCCATCAACACAGTCGTTATACACAACTATTCAATAAATTCTACATTGTGCAACTGCATAAACATTATTTACCACTCTCGGCACTATGCAAATACATTTCCATTTTTTCTCTTCACTACGACCACAACTATTACCATTGTGCCTATATACCTATGCTCTCTGTTCTGTGTCTTTCTGTATAAATTCTTATTTATAGCAATCCCCATAATATGCAATAACTATCCTAATATATATATTTGTCCTCACTCCTGGAATCGTTATCTGTATCTCCCACATTTTCCTATTCTTATATGATATGCTATATAGACAATTGGTACCCTATATATAGGTGGTAAGGTTATGTATACACAGAATGTTATATAATGCCAAGACTCTTGTTAATGCACAATTGTTCACACAATATAAATTTCCTTTATGGTTGGTCAATGATAAGGCTATTTTTAGATATACCGTATATGTGTATGCAATATACGTGCAAATTGCAAATCCCAACCAATGGATTACCAGTGTAGTAAATAATCTAAAAATGTATTTTCCATGTCTGTACTTATATTGCTTGCAGCAAGAGTTAAAAAATTCATATTATGGTACTCATAACTTAAGCCGTGCCAGGTTGGTTACATTATTTCTGTTCATCTTCGTATCTCTATTCGCGATCTGCCAATTATAAATTCATAAAAAATTGATGACATGCAAAAACGAGGCGATTGTTCAAGTATGTGCATGTGAAACATGTCGTGTGTATCTATTCTGATTATTTTAATCCATAAAAAAGAAATCATTAGCAAAAATCACAATTATAACCAACAGCTATACAGTTTCACTCGTGTACGGAAAAGTTTAAAAACGATGCTATTGAATTGTAAGGTGTCTGTCGTGCTTTTTTACTTTTCATACAAATGATTGATACAGATAAGCTTTAGTATTCATGTTTGGGATGCATGCGATAATAATGCAAATAGCTTTGTTACTTACATCAAACATGATTTTTTACAAGTCCGTCTAGCCGCATTTTTTCTTTCTGCTTGCAGAATTCCTGATGTACTATTTACTATTATAGGACTACGAGGTGTTCTAAACGTTTTATGGCTGCTTTTGTTCTGGTATATATTATATACCAGATTTACTGCGCTTTTATGCATATAGTACCTATGACATTGTAAGATAAACAGTAGTGCAAGTAGTACAGGTCGCGATAAGGAAGTTCTTCACATATTTACTCACAGATAATAATATGACGAACCTTTAAGTGCTGTTTGTAATTCATTAGCAAGTAGCATAGATTACTACACATGAAAATAGAATAAGTATACACTCATTTTCTTTGTTTAGTGTTTTGGTTCTTACACTAAAAGTGTAGGTGTTAGGTTGAGATAGCGTATTACAAATATAACACACACAACGTAATAATAATGCATCTGGGAATACTTGCACTTGCACCTACTGCTGTAACCTATATGTAATGTATATATGTTTTTATTGATTTTTTTCAGTGTCCTAATATAAACGGAGAACTTACGTCAGACGATGAAGATGAGGATGGGGAAGATGGTGATACTGATAGAACACAAACATTATCTGTCCGAACTGTGGTCCATAATTCGTATAGTGAAGAACAAGTTTTTTTAAGCGCTAAAAGGGTAAGACCCAAATCCTACTTTTACTTAGTATATAGTATAACCATTTATTTACGTTGTATCTTCAGCTAATTGAGCGTCCTGTGGTTATGTAGAGTGCATTCGTAGTAAAAAATAGTTTTTATATGCAAAATGCGTTAAAGAAGGGAAATGGCTGTAGTTTATAGTTTATAGCAGTAACAGTGTATTCAGCTTTTCTTCTGGTAAAGTAGGACAGATAAGATTTCTTCTATCGTATAATATATCCTTTCTTATAGTATAGAGAATGTTGTGTTAATTAGTCGTATAGAGTAGTGCAGCTGCATTGCTGGTGAAATGAATGCAGTGGAAAAATGGAAAAATCCTTTGTGAATCTTTTTTTGCTGATATAGTGCACTGTTCATATAGATAGGCATATAGAGACAGATGAGTTAATTTAGATTTAACGGTTGGATGCAATCTAATCAAACTGAATGCAAGTCAACTCACACCCCCAACCAGCTTAGCGAGTAACTTGCCTTTTATCACTGACTCTTCTGGTGCAACTCTCTTAAATAAAAATACATATACGTATAATAATATTAAAATCCACTACTTAGTATATCCACCTGCAATATTATAATCTCCTGGCTTTCTTCATATATTTATTACTGTTACAGATTATACTAATGTAATTGTTCTTCTATCATGAGTTCATATAGTAATTCAATTCTTAAGCATCCAGCTGGTATAGTACATACATGTATGCAGCTGAGTTGTATTGTAATGGAAGCATTTCTTGTTTGCTTCAGCTAATTAATCTAAATGTGACCTGTTGAACAAACTCGAGTAGTAAAGTACTTAAGTGCATAGAATAGTTACTACTTGTTGTAATATTATATTAGTTTGTAGCAGTATGTGAATGAAATAGTCTTGATTTGATTACACTTGTGTTTATGAGACATCTTTCTATACTGTATAGTGTATAGTATATAGCGTCTATTTCTATACAAAACCACTTGAGAAGTTTTCCTATAGTCATTTGTTAATAGGAAGAGTTACTATTTGCTATTATGATTAAGTACTGCAATTACTACCTGCTGAAGAAGTAACTTTGCTGTGTAAGTTGAAGCTGCAAAGAATAAGTAAGCTACCAAAGGTGCTGTGTTTGCACTTGTTTGCTTTCCAGGTGTTGTCTTGTCTATATGGTCGTTGTGTTTGTTGTGACTGGCAATGGCACAATTATACGTGTCAATTAATTGCAAAAAATGTATTTATGATGTATAGCGGATGAGCAATTATAATAAATGGGTCCATTGTTTGCAAGTGAAATTAAATTAAATGCTCAAGCAATTAAAATTGCTTAAACGAATAGCAAAGAGTGCAGTCTGTGTAAAAGTGCTGGTATGTTTTCTAGTGTGAAGAGAGACAGTGTAAAAAAATCGTGTATTTACATGGGGTTCACTATGCTGCTGCTGCTGATGCCATGCATTGCCAATAAATAGTGTGCAATAAAGTAGACTAGTAGCTTGACTTGCTTTTTGTAGTAACTGTTCTGAAGTGGAGTTTAGATGCTTGATTGAAATTGTAATGTGAATATTATGTTGATTTCATGAGAGATAAGGGAACTATTCAAAATCAGGTTTCATCATTTACCACACTATGCAACTGCTTTACATATTTTATCGTATGATGCTCTGACTTGACTCTTTTGACTCCTACTGGGCTATATACGCACAGCTTGCAACACATATAGTCTATACAGAGTAGATGCTGTATATATATGTAAGAAAGTAAGAAACTTAGGTGAAGGCAGATTAGCTTTGTGTATCTATATGGAATGGTCGTGTCGCGTTGGTGTCAGTCGCCAATTTCGTCTTTTTGATAATGAAACTTGCACTTCTAATGTAAAAGTTGTCACATTACGCACGAGAACCATAATTTGCGAATTTATGGGGATACAATGAAAATTTTAAATGTATTTCTGGAACTTTTACGTAATTGTTGCGAAAAATCTGTAATTTTGATATGAAAATCTTATGTTCAGAAATGTGTTGCTGATTATTACAAAACTTGAGCTCATTTATTACTTTTTTGTAAATGCATACACAAACTTAGAGTGGGATGTATTAAATTATTTTAATCTCTTCTTTCTCTCTCTCTCTGTTATCTTATTATGTAGTAAAGAGTGATCTGTTGAAAGAGAACTACGGTTAGGCAATTTTCACTGAATAAAATAATACCTAATATCTACATATAATTAGGTCAATTTACCCTTCTGTCATCTGTCAGGTCACTACAAATCATCTTTGCGAGCCCGTTTTGTGGGGCCATCATCCAGATTGTTTTGATCCGTCAGTTCCTAGAGAAATTAACGAAATTTATCGTATTTTGCATTTTTGCATGTAACAAATTGTACATTATAGTTGTATGTGCATTTTATAACATTGTCTGTAAGCTTTTTGTAACAATTTACCTCGACGTGACGTTTGGTTGTTAATTGGGAGGAAGGCAACAAACTGAACAATTTAAACGTGTCCCGAATGTGAGGCCGTACATCTTCATTCTGCAATTAAACGAATGTTTTACATAAATTATGAAAATATCAAGGCAGAATCAAAGAAATCTCAGCAAGTATTGCCTGAGTTATTTTTATTCTTACTATTTCAACTAAATCCTCCAAGAAAGGAACCAGCGTCATTAGTTCTTGGTCATTCTCATCCCTGTACCAGCTTGTAATAGGAATGCCATTCTCCAGCTGAAGTTTAATGTTAATTATGAGATACATTTTACAAAAATACTTATCAGCATATTGCTAAAGACCTTTTTACTTACTTATAAACACAAGACATATCAATTGAAACACTTACTTGGTAACCAAATGCGTGTGGAGAGTTGTCCACAATCATGACAGTTGAGAGATCTCGACCTAAAATGCCCAAGTCCTTTACGTACCGTCCATTCACACGAAGACAGTGTTCCCGAAAAAGTCGGTACCTGTTTAAAAAATGAATTGAAAATAGTTGTCTTATTTGTATAAAATGCTACATAAAATGTACCTAATCACGCTTCAGCAAAGATCATTTTTTTAAACCAATCATAGGCAATTAACATACTTGATCAATTTTCTGGCTGGGTCCACAAAGTCCAGTATTGTCTTGGCGTATTCTTTATCCGAAGCTGTAAACAGTATTACTTCAAACTGAGAAGACACTCTTTCCAGGAACTCTCGAAGATATGGTCGTGTGCGTACAAAATACTAT
>JABASD010005431.1:0-12449 GCA_019776165.1 Pogonognathellus flavescens
AATTGATATACATACATCATATACTACTTCCCCAGTTGGGGAGTAGGAGCATCCCAAACTTCATTTTCCATAATTAATGTGACTCCCTGTACATTAACAGACTAACAAGACAATCCTATTAGTAAATTGTAGGAAGTAGCTTCCTCTTGTAATTCCATAATTTATAACCGATTGACTAAATTTTTTTGAAATTGATCTTTCTATTGATCTCTATAACATACTACGAAGTTTGAACCAAATATTTGATTGCTGAGATATTATATTGACAGATAGTTAGACAGAAATATAATTTCTATAAAGTATTTTCCGCTATTTAATAATTGTAATATTATTATTGCCAAGCAATCTTGTTGTGTAGACATGTTGTTACTGTTATATACAGCAATTTTCTTTAAGAGTTTACAAATGCCTCGTTGTACACATAATAAACTAGCCTATATTATTATAGAAGGAGAAACTATTTTGATGGCTGGTTGGAGATAAATGGAGAAATGCAAAGAAGGAAGTTTAGCCCGAAAGAAGTATTCAGACAAAGGACTGTAGAAGGAAAAGTAATAAAGTAAGCTTTTAATTTAAATATTCGACTACTTTATCATCAGATTTCATCAAGCCCGTGCGCGACCCGTGCATACCATCAAATCTTACTTAAGCAAAGAAGAAAAAAGCTGAAGAATTTTCATTCGGTAGCTGGAAAATGTAATTTATGCACTAAGCTTCCTTTGTTAGTTTTCTCTGAGAAGGAGGGTCAAGCTCTTTTCCATACAAAACAAAATTAATGAATGTGAGCTTTTTACATATTATCTTCGTGCTACAGTTATCTCTTCGTAGACACTTTCAATGCAAACACAACTGCTACTGTTGTGTACTCCTTGTGTATAATGTGTGAGTTGGCATTGACTGACTCACTAGTTTCCCTTCTTGTCTGCTGTTATGACATGAGACCATTATAATATTTATATTGCACCACCTACTACACTGTACAATGAAAAGTAGTTCTTCTTCTAATGGTATGGTAAAAAATGATAAAGGCAACCTTATAGTCACTACATGCATTACCAGAGCATTAACACTGTACGAAAGCATAAATACAGCACAGGTATTAAAATGCAAAGTAATTTTTACTTTTAAAGCTTAATTGTTTTACCTTTTTGTTTGCTATAGCGTAAAAACTGTGCCTTGCCTAGCCAAGCATTCCTGCTCTGTTCATTTGAACAAAAAGTGATGTTCCCTATTTACCGAAGTGAAGGATGTTCCTTCTTGAGCAGATCAGTAAAGAACTTATAACGCAGACAAATACCGAGATTACTTATATAGATACATTACATAATAATATGATATTGTACTTACAAACATATACATGTAAAAAGAAAACGAATACTCTACAATAATTATAGTTTACATTATTACATATGTAAACGTATGAATGAAAGTAGTTTCACACGACGAATAAAGAAAAGTCTGTTGAAAGCCAGGTAGCTAAATAGTTCAAGTAGTAGTAGTAGTAGTACCTTTAGCTAAAGGTACTTCTTCTTTACTGTACAGGTGAAATCGTAGATGAGTGAATAATAAGTGTGTACTATATAGAGGTACTGTTTTGGTAAAAGCAGGGATAAAGAATTGTATGAACAAGTATATTTTGTTTTGTATAATATTATAATGTGTTATGTACTTTGTCAGACAGGGATTTAAGAACAAGTGCAGGAACCTAATACGATTACACATTTTTTCTTCTTTATATATTCACATGTGTGTCTAGGATAATAAAATATTTATTTATATAAGAGTTTCAAAGTTACGCATTTTTGTTTGTTAATTCATGTATCATGCCGTGGCTGTCTGCGTATGTTCTTTATAGTTCTTGTTATGTTAGTTACTCGATCTTAAGTCAAGTTAGTCTTGTTTGTGTTATGTATTGAGTATATACATAAGGTACAGTAGTGTCAGAGAAACATAATGCATCAGTAAACACATTTACTTATTTTATAAACAGTTTTGTGTTAATGGTAACTTAAGTATTACGCTATAGGTTATAATAATAAGTATATGAGCAAATGTACCGAGGTTTTCTATAGGAGGGTACTGTGTGTATAGTTGAGAGAGCAGTGTGGTTGTACACAGTACACCTTTCCGTCATCGTACTAAATAACAAATGAGAGATTTAATAACTACCTGTGTTACCTGGTGGGAGGTGATGTGAGCCATCAACAAGAAATCTCTTAGCTTCTAGCTAATTGATGTTCCGCGATAAATCACATTACACTTTGCTGTACCTCTCAGTTATAAAACGTTCTTGTACAAAGTTAAACAAATAATATAGATATAATATTTTATAAGGGATGATATTTATGTGAGTAGATTACAGGAAGAAAAAGATTGAAAATTGTTTCCCAACATGTTTTCACACTATCAACGTGCACAAGACAAGATAAAAATATCTTAAGGTTACATACTTGGGGGATGCAACTAATACTTTATTATTAATTTAAATAAATTCCAGTTTTCACAATTACACATCTAATAGAATCAAGATGACGTGTAGACATTCATGTTGTATATGAGTAGCGAGTGCATTGTCCAGAATAGAAATACGCTTTAAACAAAACTAAAACACCCTACATTGCCTACATACTTTTATCGATTGGAATTTCAAGCCGAATCACTCAATATTTATTTGGGATCATCCTCCTGTTTTCATTTTTATGGCGTAGTTCTACTTTCATTTATTGTACAAATAAAAAATACAGTAATAAATATCATTTTAAATACAGGTGTACATAATACTTGGAATTGAATCAAAGAAGACATTGTAGTACAGTATTATTAGGAATTCTTCATATGCATTACAAAAGTTTTCTAGAAATTTTATGTCTATTTTAATTTCTTGTTAAGAATACAAACAATGCACTCATTAAAAATCAAATTCATTTTATACAAAAAGATATGCCTATGTATTTTATTAGTTTGGTAATGCTATTAATAGATTTATCATAGACTAGATCACGGAAACAGAAAAACTAGTCAAAACCAGTAATGCAATTTATACATCAGGTTGAAAATATTTTGAACTTAAATTCACGCTTGTTAAATAGTTGAATTACCTTACTCTCACTCTTTCTGCATACAAACAAGGCCAACTGGAATACAAAGCAAACTGGAAATGTGACTTGATATGAATCCATCTGCATCTGCAGAATTATTATTATACACAAGGATGTTATAAGTAGAATACTATGTAGTATTGGCCAAAAAGTAAAAACGGAAAACGGAAAATTACATTGGCAGCCGTACACTATAATACAACTACCTACTTTGTTTACTTGCCAGGCCAAGTATTACAAAATTGGGTACAATCAAGAATATGAATCTGGATTGCATGCGGAGCAAACACATAAAATATATAACATGTTCCCTTTTTATAATTATTCACATACATACGCCATTGTAATATAAAATCCGTGTACATCGTCAATAAGTCATTACATAGAGTGATTCACATTATAATATTACTTTAGATTAGATTTCATGGGTTCATTTCATGCTGGCTGACTTCCACCTCCACCTACGTCAAGATTTCAACTCAAGTGCAAGTCCGTCTGTCCGTCTGTCTTTTATGAAACTGCCTGTCACTCAGTCGCATGCTTCTCGGCGATTTTTTTCATTTGCACAGACTCCATACTCTCTCGACTCAACTTTGCTCATCATCCATTCAATTCCACCAAATTACATTACATTAAGTTATGTACAACTTATATTACCTTAGAATAATAATATAAAATACAATATTCTCTTTGCTCATTACCTATGTATGTATTCACAGTGTGTCTGTCTCTGCACATTACTATAATATGCACCGTATAGCATTATTAAAGCATTATTCCATTTCCCACATATATAGATATAAATATTACGTGTATAAAGTGTACTAGTAAAGGTACATGATGTATACATGGACGTCATCATTTGAGTATTACGTATTATTAATATCGTCTCATCGTACGCTCTCGTCGTTATTATTCTTATTTTTGCTTTGCTCTCCGCTCCAAGAAACTGCCGACTTATTCCTTCTTTTCCTCCGTTAGCCATATTATAATTTTACATTATACAATTCCATATATGCATTAACTATTACAACAATCACATCACTTACCATGATGATGATAATGATTGTTGTCGGATGGCTGCTTATTGTTAATGTTAACCAAAGTTGTTTTGCTCTGCTTTTTTTGAGTCGAACTCAACTCAAGTACATATAGTAACTTCCAAATATATACACGGTGTTATGTGTAGTCATGTCAGTCTTTTATATACGTAGCTGTGTGTGCTATTTTACCCTGTGAGAACCTTCTTTCACACAATGTTGCTTATCATTTCAAGTAATTTTGCATACAAATTGCATTTGGAGTGAGTGAACACATTTGAAGTGAGCAGTATGTATAATGGAATGATTTCCTCAATGAAATAAAAGCTCCGTGTATAAAATGACATTATCCATACTTTGCAAACGAGTGCATATTCACAAGCCATGTTATTTTCTGTTACACTTTTAGGTACTTCTTCCTTGCTGTGTTGTGGGATAATGGGGAATGTAAAATTGTACGAGAGAATTGTTGCATGTGAGACGAGACTTATTCCAGAGTGACGATTTAATTCATTACATACGCTAGATGAATGCTGACTGAACTGACGACTGCACACGGCCGAAATAAGTCGAGCTGAATTTCAATATTGAGCATCCTGTCCATTATGGATATTCATTGAAGACGAGACTTGTGTATAGTTTCAATACACAATGCAATACTTCCGCTTAAATTATGACTTCTCAAGACTTTGTCTTCTAACGTCTTTTGTGTGCTGTTCGTCTTCTAGAACAAATAGCATTGAACTTGAATGATGCGCAGGTTATGCAAACTTTACATTCATTTACACATGAGCTATGTTTGCACGCAAAACTCTATGAACTTGGCTTTGAAAATTCTAAACTAAGTAAAACTCATTTATAATATAGTACGTCTCAAAATTAAAACATGGTTTCACATTAAATTGTTTACGAATTATAAATGTCTATTGCAACGCTATCAGTGACATCCCTGTAATAATAATATATTTATGGTAAATAAATATTGGTAATTGAAACTGTTCATCAAGTTGCTTCACTAAATATTATTATGCCATTTGTGAAATTTAATACAGTACAGTAAGTAAATATAAATAATAAATAAAATCATAGTGTACCCAGTAATAAATTTATATGCAGACGTTGTATGACATTTTTGATATGTCTCTGTGTGGGGAATTTGTATAATATTCTTTTACAGACATAATATGGATATTATCTTCTGTTTCTTTTCTCGCACATTAATTTTCAAAATACTTTTTCACATATTTCTGTCTGACTGAGTATTAAATGTAAGTGTTATTATTTGGGTCACAAAGGCAATTTTAAGCTGATTTAGTTCTAAATAAACAACTGCATGAAACGTATAGGCATATTATTACATAGCTAAAGTATATGAACCATAATAAAGTCAACTAAGGTATTAAGGTTGAGATCAAATATCAGAAAACAAGTGTACAACTCGTATACAAAATCCCGTCATAATATTATGTAGACACGTTGTAACAATCCCTGGTAAGGGAATGTAGTGAGATTCATGGAGACTCTTTGAAGACATAAATCCCAACAAATGGTTTCTGTAATGCATTTGGCCACTACTACTGTACACATGCATTTTAATGGTTACACATAGAATAATGTATGCACGTTGGTCTGTGACATATCCGCTCAGGACTCGGATTCATGCGTGAGGTCATATCCGGTGTGAGTGGTCCATTTTTCATCCTTTCTGTATCTCGTCCCCTCTCTGTCTCTGTAACCTTTGGAACGCTTAAAAAATCACTCAAAGTTTAATCTAGCTTGCCGTGCGAGCTATAAGCGAAGGTAAACATGTAGATGACCACATTTAAACACACACACTTACAACAACATTATTTACTTGTCTGGTAAATAAATAAATGAACTGAATGCCACTACGGCACAGGTTTTGACTATATTTCTACTTACTTAAACACATATACACTATAAAAGAGAGTTGTTGCTCATTTACTATTTTTATGCGTAGATACCTGTAATTCCAAACATTGTGTACAATTCTTCCGCACTAAAAGTCACAGGCTTAAAAAATTGTTTTAGTAGTAAATAGTTCAATCAAAGGCAACATGGAAAGGCGTGCTTTTAAATTAAACTTGTCTATTGCTTAATTTTAATCTAGTCTGAATAGTATATGTAGTACAAAACAAAATACTTAAAAAGATACAAAGCAGCAATTCATTAATGCGTCGAATCTCCTTTGAATGGAATTGGCATAATGTATATAGGGATTACATTTTATACATGTACAGGTTTAATATCATCGGAACGCTGAACAAAATCATAATGTAATCTAACATTGAACTTTACTGTGCGGAAGAGTAACACATAAAATAAATGTTAAAGTACGAGAGTAAATATTGTATGTAAATACATTGTGCTATTTTTTGTATGGATGAAAGAATCATATAGGAGAAATGATGTAACAGGTAGCGTAAAGGGTATGGACAGACGCATTGAGGTTCAATTTCAATTTAAATTACACGCACATCACGGATATATAATTTAGAAGTGTATGTGAGTGTGTAGTATCTGTACATAAGAGAAGAGTTGTTATGAGTTGGTCGTACACGTTAGAAAGGTAGCAGAGGAGGATTTTTATTACTAGAAGAGTAGTAGTAGCAGTAGTGGCTGAAAAGGCTGCGAGAAGAGTGATGTAGTAATAAAGGTAGCAGCAACGACTCAAAGTCAACTTCCTATTGAATTGGAGCGCTAAATTGCATTATAAATTATATTCCAGGTCAAAGAACTCTCTCGACATTATTACTATTATATTATTCTGTTTATTGTTGACAGTCAATAAAAATGTTTCACAATTAGGGAATTATCGTTGATTCCTCATCAGAGCCACGACAAATAACATTCATTAGACGCAATTGTTTCGGCAAGCGGAATACAAATAAACTGAATTGGTTTTATAAAGCACAATTTCATTCTCGCTAATACTCTATAGCATTATATTTAATTATGCACTAAACGAAGGGAAATTGTAATAAATAGTTAAGCGATGGCAACGACAGCTAAAATGCTACCTGTGCTGATCATCATGATTTATTTAGAAAAAACTGGTTGCACCAATTTGCCACTTATTTCATGAATACTTCGCGTACAACGAGAAAACTCGTATAATAACATGAATACTTAAATAACTTCACTCCAATCGCTCACAATGCTCAAATTTCTATTCACTTCAATCACATAATTCCTAGAAATTCACATCTGTAACATAAAAATCAGTTTTTGTTCACACGGAGAATGAATTTTCTCTGAAATAATTAAGAGAGATTGATCGTTTGATAAAATAGAGTTTTTTCCATTTATTGGTATGATGGTTGGTAAAACTCAACGAATTTTCTCAAATGAAAATTTGCATTTTATTTGTTTAATTATAATATTATGTTTTCCACTTTACAATCTTCGTTATTATAATAATATGATACCCTTTTCTCTTGGTCTTAATGAGACATAATAAATTTTTTAGCAGTTAATAATTTTTATTATTTCCTTGTTGCGAGTAAGTAATGGCAAAAGGATTGTTAATAATTCACAACACAGATAATTGCACAAATAGTTATTTATCCATTACAGTAACTCAACAATTGCTTACATTAAATTAGGTACCACATTATTGACAAGGTAGTTATTATAATTTGCCTTTCAATGATTAGTTGAATAATCAGAAAGTACGAGCATCGGTTAATTACAATAATAATATGCATCATTTGTGCGTAATTGCTTAGTTCAATCTTAAAGCACATGGTTTACGATTTTAGTGGTTAAATCGACAACGATCTTTGATAATTCAATAAATTTGAATTTGCAAAAGGAAAAGAGCTTAGGTATCCGTGTTATTATGCTGATAGCAATTTAATTTCTATTTCTAACCTTATGCTTTAGTAATAAATAAGTTTACAAGCTAATGATGATGTCTTGGTCCGTTTCACGTATGTCTCTAGAAAAACTAAACAATGCAATTCACCACGGGGTAAAACAAAATATGAAGGAGTTGAAAGAATACAGAGCGAGACGAGAAAATTCCAATTGAGACGAAGTTGTCTGCAGCTCATTAGCACATCACCTTCAACAATCAATACATTTAGCAGTTTAGGCTTTGATGTATGGGCTCGTACTTACGTTTCAGTTGCTTATTACAATTATGTTTTTTAACCATTTTTTATTAATGATTTAAAAATGCGTTTACCCAATGTTTTTCCTGTTTATTTTGCTATCGTTGTCAGAAGTAGTTGTTAGCGTCCACTAATGCTACAATTATTTAGCAACGAGGCATCCTAAAAAGTACCTTTCTAACTTGATTGCGTTTTATCAATTTGCTAAATTAATGTTCATCAGAATTGCATTAAATAAATGTAAGGCAATTTTAATAAAATAATGAGTCTGTTTCTACTGTCGTCACTCTCAAATTAATTCCTCGTTCCAATTTGCCCCAGTTGTTGAAACATTTCATGTTAAATTGCATAATATTTATTTTATAATCTGATGCAAAATAATTCTACGCGTATTTTTTAACTTTATATTATTTTATTTTATTATATCAATGTTTTATACTAGCTTTTTAATTTATGCTTTTTATTAGACGTTTCTTGATAGAACACTAATAAAAGCTAAGTAAGTAACATACAAGAAAAAATTAAATATGTGAAACACCGTTACTGTATTATCTTTTTCGCAGTTGTTTCCTGCTAAAAAAATGATTCACTGTCTAGTTCCTGTATGTAGATTGTTAAATTTAAATAAATAAACCATTTGTAACGGTCCAAACAAGTAACGAAGTCAATAGTGACTGGGTGTTGTGAACTATGGCAATTTGTTTTAGTAGCAATTTAACTCCGCTGGCTACATTCATCTACAAATATCATTGTCACTTCTACAAATATTCAAACACTACTGTTGGTCTTCAAATTCAAAAGTTGCCGGGTTTCAATTTCAAACATAAGTGGAATTCACATAGCAGTATTTAGAATGCATTGAATTTTTCAAGCTGTATCGCCACAGTAGTCACTATAAAAGATCAGAGGGACGGACGGACAAACGGATAACTTTGGTCTTTCCATAAAGTAACTTCGTTACTTAACAACGCTTTTTTCTCCATACGAACCTACAGAATTTATATATAGATCTGTCAATATGTTATGCGTTACGATGCACAAAAATAGAGTTAAGCTACGAATGCATTGATTTACCTCGGGGTGTACGGTATAAAGGCACACAGAAAGTGAAATGAAACTGTCTGTCAAAATATGAATAGAAAAAGAAAGAACAATAATGAGCTTAAGATTAAGATGGGCAGCGATTACAAGTTAGGTGGGTCAGTGGGTTTCAAACAAATCCATACATATTGCCATGTATACCTAAATATACATTTTACAGTCCTCAGAGTTATTTAAATTACACTGGATTTAAATAGCACAAAATATATTTACATAATAATAATGTTAAAACTATAATATTCGTACACGATGAGAATTTATTAATGATCGTTAAGGACAAAGCTGTGTAAAGAATGGAAACAAATAAAGCTTTTGTGAATAGTAATTGTGGTGTTGTGAAATTAAATTAAATCCTCTTGTCGGTATAAGGAGCGTAGGTAAGATTTGTTTGGCTGAGAACATACAAATAAATATATATAAGATATGTATAAGATTAGGTTTAAACGAGATAGGTTGTGCAGTACCAGTACATAGAATATAGAGATAGGGTGGGTAGATTTTTGAGGAAAATCGCCAATGAGACAGTTACAGTTTGCCTTAGTGAGTTAAGAGGATATTTACTAAATAAGTGCAGACTTTATTGTCGTATGTAAATGGTAAATGGATTTGGGATTGTGGTGAATGTAAATCAAATGAGCCAATAAAACTTGAGCAACACTGTACGACATCAATTAAAACAAGATTTGGAATCAATAGCCAGTCAATTCCAAAAAGTAAAATAATTTTGTCATAAAGTTCTCGTTGGCCTACGGCGCAGAACGACGAACAAGTCTTCACACTAAACACCCCATGAAACACTGACCACTCGGAAAGGTAATGAAAGTGCAGTTGAATGCTTTAGTGGCGTTTACAATTCAAATAGTCAACCCTTGCTGACCTTCTTCATTAACACCTAAAATAGGTGTAGAAACACGACTAAGAGCCTATCATCATAAATAAAACTAAGACTTACATGGAGTGTGTAACCACCACCAAGTTGTTTCTGCACTCTGCACGTGGATCATCGTATGAAAATTCAAGCTGCTCTTCTTCCTTTAACATTTAACATCTCACAGACACAGCAGAACGTACCAGTAAAGTCTTTGTTATCTCTGCACACTTAACTTCTACTACTACCCTATAAGCCAATACTACGTAATATAAACACAGATCGTAACTTTGAGCAATTCAATAACGAAAATGTAAAAACTTCTCTCGCCCTCTGTGCCTTGTGACTTGGTGTGGTGAGCTCTTTGCATTGAATCCATCCAAATCCTTTTTTCTCACTACTAGTAAAAGCCAAGCAAAACATTTCATGTACAACTATCAGTGTACTCGTATTATCTGAACACACATCGCTGTGTAGCATTGTACACACTTGTCCCCTGTTCTGTTTTATTGCGAAAAAATTCATTGATATATGTCCTTTGATGCTAACTGAATAAAAAGCACACAGATTGGGTTGCTTTGGCTTTGCTGGCAATTTAATGCTGTTGCTACAGTAGTAGTAGTAGTAAGTAAATATAAGGCTCCAGCTACAAACAAACTATACACAAGGCACCTTGTGAGAGAGAGAGATGCGAATTCATGAAGGAAAAAAGGCAGTATAAAGAAATCTGTCAATATTCTTCTACGCTCTGGCCATCAACTTTTCATGTTTTCTTACAATCCACATGTCCTATTTCTAGTCTTGCAGAACTATATAAGGAAAAATTTATTCTCTGTTGAAAACAATCAATTGAACTCTTCAAGAAAGTTTTATTTTCAAAGCTGTCACATCAAAAACCATTTTGAGCAGACGAACTCATGGCATTTACCAGTATATTATGTACACAGGGTAGGATTATTATTCGTCTGTCACTGATAAAGTCGATAGCTTTCTATAAGTAGCATAATAATATTATTCACTCTGCCATTTTACATAGAAGGGAGCTCAATCAATGCACAGCATTATATTTTTCCTTGCAATTTTTTCCTTTTTAGCTCCTGCGGATTCAGACCTGTACAAATTCAACCCACGCAGAAACACTCACAGGCGAGAATCTCACAACTCATTCTCATCTTATACAAAAACGAAACAGTGTTCTTGTAGTTGCAGCAGCAATAGCAGTAGTAGTTCATCAGTTGAGTTGCTATCGAATTTAATCGTCTTGAACACATAAAGACGCTCTTAGGAATTCTGAGAATACTCAACCAACCAACCAATGACTGACGTTGCCTAAATTGTAATAACATTTCTATGTATTCATAAAATATTTTTATCTTATCAACAATCCCAGTCTGGTGCATGGCTTCAGAAATGCAAAGCAGAAAGAAGAGGGACGCATGCATTGGCAACTATAAATGGACAGAAATATCACTGAAGATTTTAGACAGCCGCTTTCTATAGGATGAGACAAAAGTCTATTGAATTCCTTCAAATCGGGTAACTTAGTTCCGCCTCCAATCAAACCACCACCAACTTCGCATTTCGTGCTTCACTACTTTACCAAACAATTCTCAATTAACTCAATCTCTCTCATGCACGCTATTCTCATGCACCATCCCCGTACACTCACAATTTAACAGCAGCAATAGCAAAAACATCTAATATCCTCATGTGAGTCTCTAATAGTCTTACAGCCTTTTTATTATCTCTGCACGAAATATTTTACCAACACCAACAGTACAAACACAATCACAAACACCGCAACCACAATTTATTTTTCTTTTTAGTCATCCCTACATATATATACTAAAAGTGTGGCTTTGTATATACACGATGATTGGCTCTCTACTAAATTCCATGTGGCTTTGCTATTCGTATACTAGTCTGTGGTTTCAAGCACTTTTCTGTTTGTATATAGTTAGTGGTCCATATTTCCAAAGACTATTATTATTTTCTTATAGGAGATTAGGTGACAGAGATGAATAAGAAAGAGCGTGTACGCTGTCCCTTGTATTTTTCGTGTGTAGTTAATGCATGATGGAGTGCTAAGGATACGAGAGTTGTGTATTGTGTGACCATTGTGGTACAATGTTTCTACCCACCCGAGCACAATACCAACCCGGTAACATAACCAATCTATCCACTGATAGTCTACACTGCTTACCCC
>JABASD010005432.1:0-12447 GCA_019776165.1 Pogonognathellus flavescens
TGCGGGAATCACAGGAGCGGGTACTGGAGCTGCTGCAATTACTGGAGCGGGTACTGGAGCTGTTGCAATTACTGGAGCGGGTACTGGAGCTGCTGCAATTACTGGAGCGGGTACTGGAGCTGTTGCAATTACTGGAGCGGGTACTGGAGCTGCTGGCATTACAGGAGCGGGTACTGGAGCTGCGGGAATCACAGGAGCGGGTACTGGAGCTGCTGCAATTACTGGAGCGGGTACTGGAGCTGCGGAAATCACAGGAGCGGGTACTGGAGCTGCTGCAATTACTGGAGCGGGTACTGGAGCTGCGGGAATTGCAGGAGCGGGTAATGGAGCTGCGGGAATTGCAGGAGCGAGTACTGGAACTGCTGGAACATTGAGTTTTAGCCATTCCGTCCACAGTTCGGGGGAAATAGAAGCCGGAATTTCGGTTGATTCAGAGTTTTCGATGGAAGTAATTGGTTCTGTAGGAACTGCAGTTTTAGGAGCCTGTTCTTGTGGTTCTTTAGCCTCAGGAGCATTCAGCTTCAACCATTGCGTCCAAAAATCTTCGACAGCTACGCTTTCAGGTGTTGGAAAGACTTGGGGAGCCACATAGGGAGGAATGGAAGGTGAACTAACTACTGGTGTATCAAGTGATACATTTTTTCCTTGAGTTACAAGTGATATAGTCGGAATTACGGTGGCAGAGGGTGGTGTGTTTAGCTTCAGCCATTGAGTCCAGAGTGCTTCTGGAATTATTTTACCTGCAGGTGGAATCAAAGAAACATTTGTGTTTGGTTTTGGAACCATAGACTCTGGTAAAACGGATATTACTGGAGCTGGAATTTCGGGTGACACCACGGTGGCGGGTTTGTACAAATTTAGCAATTGCGCCAAAATTGTATCTGGAACTAAAGCTTCCGAAGCCATTTCGGGGACAGATATCGGTTTCTGTTCCAGTGGAGAATCTACTGACGACAATTTTGGGACTACGAAGTCTGCGGGGATGGAAACTGGTTTAATTTTGTTAACTAAAACTGGAGCGGGTAGCTTCAGCCATTGAGCCAAAATATCTGGGGTAAGTACTTGTGCAACCTCTGGGGAAATGGACACATTAATGGGCTTTACAATTTGTGGTGTTGCTACTGATAGCGACGCGGGGGATATTGGAAGTAAGGTAGGTTTAATTTCTGTGGGTAAAATTGCATCAGGAAAATTAATTTTTATCCATTGAGCCAAAAGATCATCTGCAGTAATCTTTGTGGCAGCAATCGGTTTCGTTGGTGGTCGCAACAGCGGAACTACAGGCTTGACAGGAATAGGAAATGGAGTGTTTACTGGTGGTAAAACTGCGCCTGGTATATTAAGCTTGAGCCATTGAGCCAAAATGTCATCTGGAGTAAGCGTTCCAGTTACTGGTTTGAGAACGGATACATTAATCGGTTTCAGCTCCGGTGGTGTCGCTACTGCTGGTATTCCTGGAACAACTGTAGACGCAGGTTTGATTTCAGACGCAGGTTTGATTTCGGCGGGCAAATTCAGTTTGATCCATGTAGCTAAAATATCATCTGGAGTAAGGGTTCCGGTGACTGGTTTGACAACGGATACATTAATCGATTTCAGCTCTGGTGGTGTCGCTACTGCTGGTATTCCCGGAACAACTGTAGACGCAGGTTTGATTTCGGCGGGCAAATTCAGTTTGATCCATGTAGCTAAAATATCATCTGGAGTAAGGGTTCCGGTGACTGGTTTGACAACGGATACATTAATCGATTTCAGCTCCGGTGGTGTCGCTACTGCTGGTATTCCCGGAACAACTTTAGACGCAGGTTTGATTACGGCGGGCAAATTCAGTTTGATCCATGTGGCTAAAATATCATCTGGAGTAAGGGTTGTCGTCGTCTGAGCAATCGTTGTATTGGTTGGTTTTGGTAGTGAAGCGGCTGGTGGGGACTCCAGGATCAGTGGTTTTACAGGGGTGGAAACTGCCGCATTACCTGGAGGAGGTACAACTGTGGCGGGTGTTTTCAGATTAACCAGCTGAGCCCATATATCATCCAATGTTAGTCCCTGTGGTGTTGTAGTATCCCCAACAGATGCAGTAACTTTTGAAGGTGGCAATATGGATTCTGCAGAAGCTGCTATGGTTGGTGCAAAGTTAGAAACAGGAGCAACTTCTGTCGGTCGGAGGGCTGGGGGCGTGTTGAGCTTAAGCCATTGAGTCACAACATCATCAGGAATAACGTTTTCGATTGCGGAGATTTTTTCCAAGGTCGCGGCAGGCTTCGATGTCTCTACGGGCTTTGTTGCAAGTTGTGCGCTTGGTAACGTCACTGCAACTGGTGTTTGTGGAGATGGCGGTGGTGTGACAGTACCATTTAGTTTGGGTGACTGTAACTTGAGCCATTTAGTCCAAAGGGCTTCTGTAGTTGGCGTAACTGCTGCTACCTCTGGGGGAGGTGCTACTACTTTAGCAGCCTCAGCAGAAGCAACTTTTGCTGTTGGAAGTGGAAGAACATTTTCTGCAGCAGGAATGGGCGATTTCGATTTAATCCAAGCTAACCATGGAGCTTCAGCAGCTTGTGGCAACGATGGTGGAGCTGAAATCTCGATTTGACTATGAGTAACATCGGGAACCTTCCCAGCTAAAAATAGTTTCCATTTGTCTGTTTCGGAAATATCGGACGTGAGATCGAGCGATTGAGGAACTGTCGTAGCAGACGGTGATTCAGGAATCGCGACTGCAGATTCCTCGACTGGTGCAGATACTTTGTCCACAACCTCTTTTGGTGCTGCAGTTACTACCGGTTTTAAAGCCTCTATCAGCTTAGAGATTATACTTGGTGGTAATCCGAGTTTTTCGAGAGATATTTCTGCGTCACCCTTGACTGGCGGAACAACATTATTTGACTCAACAGCTCCAACCGGAGCTTTTTCATTTTTCAATGAACCTGGAAGTGAAATTCCTTTAGTCTTTAACAATTGAAGCAAAAGGTCTTCTGTTGAACTTTCCTGGGAAGTTACAGGGACAGGTGGAGTCTCAGCTGACTTAGAAGTAGCGTTAGCTGTAACCGAGGTAGAAACTAGAGATGCATCCGATGCTGGGGCTACAGGAGCGGGTGTTTGTTCTGCAGCAGGTAAGAATTGTTTCAGGCTGGGATAAGTTTGCAAAAGTTGACTTAGCATTTCCGAGTCAGGCAATGCTATTTTTTCAGCGGGTGCAAGTGAAGATAGAGCAGATAAGTACGGAGACTCGGGTGGCTGATCTACTCCGGATGATAATGAAACGGCATTCGTATCTTGACCCGCAGGAACAACGGGTGCGTTTACTTGAGATTCTTTTGGAGTGGCAACTTGTGCTGAAGCTGCATGAATGTTTGCAATTTTCATCAACTGAGCTAAAATCTCCTCTGGGGTGCTAATACTTTCGGTTGCAAATGAAGTTGCTGAAGGAGGACGTAAAGCTGAAGAATCTTGTGCGACTGAATTCGAAATGGGAGAAGTTGGATTTAGCAAAGTGACAGATGGGGAATTTTGAGATCCAGGGACAGGAAGAAACTCAGGAGAATTCTGCCCTGGTAAATTGGTTGCAGAAGGAGAAATTTTGGAGAGAATAGATTGTAGCTGTTCTGGAGACAGAGATGAAAGCGAAGCAGCTGCAAAGAAAAGAGACTTTTTGGAATAAAATAAATCTTTTTGAATTCTTCAGTTATTTTAAAGGATTAAAGGAATTCAACAAAAGTGTAAATGTAGAAGCTTCTGCTGAATATAAATAGGCCATTGGAGCTGTATAGTGAGCATTACATCTGACGAAATGGTTTGGCTAACCTGATGGAAGAGAATTTTGGGTTTCTTCAGGTCCAGCGGGATTAATAGTTAGCTTATTAGCCCATGTCATCCAAGGAGAGGTCTCTAGACCTGCTGGAACAATGGATTGTGGTGGTACAGGTGTTGTGGTTACTGGAATAACTTTCGGGCCTGTCCATATTGTCCAATCGTAAGCTCCTGCTTTTCCCAGTACAGGAGAACCTGAAACAGGAAAAATTTGAAAAGGTCTATTATGTACTTAAAATGTATTATAAATAGGGGAGGTACATGATGCATATTTACATGAAGGTGATATAATATGGTAAAAGGGAGCAATCTGCTTCAACAGTCACTCATTCTGATTGTCAGTCAATCTGAAAAGATGATACCTTTCCAATGTCACCTTTTTCAACAGTTTCATTTTTTATATTTTGAAGTTACTTTTTATATTTATGGTTAGTTAGGTTAAAGGTACATAAAATGTATACTAGGATTATCTACACTGGAGCTATTAACCAATTTTCTTACTTCTGCACATGACGGCGATGGCCAATGTTAGCAATGAAACTAAGTTTGCCATTTTGGTTGACGAAGTGGTGGAGGACATCCTCCAAAAAATTTGAAACAATGACTCTGATCGAAAGTCAACTGGTCAAGGGTGTTCATACAAATTCTCCTTTTATAAATGTGCATCATCCTTTAAGCTCCAGCTTCCAATTAATTTTCAATTACTAATACATAATACATAAATAATAAGTATTTGTAGTGGCAGTAAATAAGATTCTTTAAAAACCTGTGCATAACTCATAACACTTGTTAGCCAACAAGTACTTACACCATACCACATTTCAACTCTGCTATTAGTATTACATCATGTAGCGGATCGCAGATCTGAATGATATTTAACAACTATAACAACAACATGTCGGATTAATTTCAGTTTTTCCGTTTGTTGCTGCAGCATGCAAGGTGTGTATTATGTATCTTGCGTCACATGTCAGGTTTAAAAAAAATCCGGTTCGGAGTCGATTTAGAAAACAACTTTCATAAACTCATGAAAAGTCATTCATATTGTACAGACGCCATTTTGTAGAACTAAAATGGTAAAAATAACCTTTCGTTGGTCATTCTTGTAAAATGTAGATGCGTGTACTAAAGAGTTGTTCAAATGCAGAATGTTTATGTACAAAATTTAATGATGAAACTCAACTCAACCAGAAAACCATAAACAAACATCACAGGACAATTTGTTATTTTCATAGCTATAATATTGAGTCATTGTCATTAATAATTGTTGATTATCAATCTTGTTAATTGCATGCAGATGTTAAAAGGTTTATCCCTTTTCAATTACAAAATGAAGTAAGTTTCAACCAGTTGTGACTCACAAATGTAGCTGTTATTTGGACTCTGCACAGAACATTAAACAATATCATATTATTACGGTTAATCAAGCTACAGACAGTAACGTGATTGACTATCGTGTACAAATTATAATTTCCATTACCCTTTGCTAAATAAGGAAAGAAGTAAATTTCTTATTTTTGAACATCGTGATCGTAACACATGTCACAGTCACACCTCATGCATTCAGGAAATACAGATAGATAATATACAGATGTAGAATAATACTTCATTATTCATGACCGGATGCTCACGTATGTTTTTGTTTTGTCTGTCTGTCTATGTATGTATCTAGCTATGTCTCTATCTGTGTATGTATCTATGTATCTATGTAGTAACGTAGGTTTGTATCTCTGTAAATGTACCTATATAGTAGTAACCAGTGCAATACATGAGCGGAATCGAACTTGTGCATATGACCGGAAGCTCATGTGTGCTTTTGTATTGTCCGTCTGTCAGTCTGTATGAATGATCCAATTGAACAATTAATGAGAAATACTATTGATCCAATTGAACAATTATTGATCCAATTGAACAACTATTGATCCAACTGAACAATTACTGGCTGCTTCGCTACTATTTTGCATTGGTTGGTATGTATCTATATTGAATAATTAATCCTGCAATTGAAAAATTGATCTTACATTTGAACATCCGCTCATGGATTGCATTGATTTGCAATAGTTTATTTATTCCAACTTTTAGTAAGTTACTACTCGAGGGAATGCCGTGGTGTTCCCCCCTCATGCACTGTACTTCAATAAGGAAGTGAAGGAAGTTATATTATTTACTTCTTACAATTGTTACAACAATACGATAATGACTTTAATGCAACAAATAGATGGCTTAATACTGTATGTGCACAGATGCAAACTGCAGCTAATATACAGTTGCGAATCGTACAGCATGCATAGCACTTTTTCCTTAACTCCTTAAGTAACTCAGTAACTATGTAGTTAACGTGTAAAATAAGGCTAATGGAAGTAAGAATTAGTAAAGATTGAAGTTAGAAGCATTGTATCATGCACGTTAGATTTAACAAGCAACTAATAAATGCAGAATTCCATTTTAACTTTGGTATTAGGTATTATTGGTAAAAACAGTAAAAAGTGAAAAGACAAATGAGGCAACTTGAGACGAATAAATGCAGTCTTCATTCCTGCAGTGTTTCAATTTAATTATTAATCTACTTACCATTTAACCTCTACCACCCACATCCAACTCCTAAGCCAAAGATTCCAACTTGATTTATGTTCAGTTGGAGGGTTTGCTAAAACAACCAACTGTAAGTATTGCCTCTTGAATAAAATAATATTCGTCACCAAAATAGTAGTCATGCATGCCATATAGTGAGTCTCAGGCATGAGATTGTCATGTGTCATTATTCTTAGTACTATATATACAGGACAATACAATTTGAATTACTAAAATGAAATAAATTAAATGATTGAGATGTGTATGAGACTGGCCAGGTCTAAAGACCGGCAGGACAGAGGCAGTAAAATATTGTTCAGATTAATTAACTTCAGTCTAATCCGCAAACACAACAAGCTGTATACCAGCGAGAGTAATTGATATAAGTAGTAGCTGTACTTGTTATTACCAGGTGCTATGCCAAACGTCCCAAAGTCTCAACTCAATATATCACATAAGTCACAGACCCACACTTCTCTGTACGTTCTGCTTGAATTAGTCCCATGAAGCTTTGGAAGTAATAAATGGTATGTCATTGTCATGTAATTCAATGAAACAGATGCAGGTGTTACTGTTAACCTGCTGTATTAAGCAGTCTTGAAAACAGCTAGCTGACTTATTAAACATTTAACGAATTATGAGACATGCTGCTGCTAACAATAATTCCCCAACGAGAACGTTGATTCTAAATGTCTGCTTTGGATTGAATGACAAAATCATGTGCTGTAAATTAAAGTAGTACCAAAATACTTATAATAAATTGTTGTGAACAGGGTAATGAAGTTGAAGTGGCATCAGCAGACTGCAGCACAGTTTGCAACAGTTAATTGGTTGTCAAAACTACTGGCTGCTAGTGCCACTGCTGTTTCTGTTTTTTTACATTTGGGGAAACTTGGGTGACGTGAGACCCAGTTGGGGCAACACTTGGGGGATGTTGTGAGATAATATTTTAATTGTTTTGATGATTGGGAATTGGGAGTTGATTTGGAGACATCTCATTTAACCCCAAAGGAGAGGGTTGTACTGATTCAAAGTCGTTCCTTTGGCTTTGACGGATCGATTGGTGGCGTCATAAAGGCGTCCCAACTACAACTGGGGACAACTTTGTGGTTCACTCGATATCGTGTCACAGACAAATGGATAGAGACATAGTCAGACAAATTGATATTGAGACAGACTTACAAATTGATATTGAAACAGACTTACAAATTGATATTGAGACAGACAGACAAATTGATGGAGTAACAGACAGGCAAGTGGACAGAGAGACAGATTGAACGTTCTTATAAAGTATCTAACGGTACTTAATAAACGCTCATTAAAAAACATGAGTGGTCTGGTGGATATGATGGCAGCTGCAATTTTTCATGAAGAAAATACATTTTTTCTTGAGAGCCTTACTGTTGATTAACAATTAACTTCTTCGAAGGGACTTTAACAAAAAGGTTAACAAAAATTAATTTTAATATTTACTTCAATCCTATGTACATTAGAATAGGTACCTATCGGTAAGTACTAATATAAAAATATTTGATTCTTTTCAGAGACGAAAAGCTTGTCATGCATAAAAATTCATTATTTATTTTCGTCCACTTCATTTGTAGCGAGTAATAATGTGGGTAGTGGGCACCTAGTTAATTGCTATAATCACAGAATGAATTATTTATTTAGCTACATAATGTTATAATATCCTACAGAACAAATTAGCATATTAAATAAAAATTATATTAGTTCATCTATGGTAGCTTCTTGTAGTTTTTGTCTAACGGAAACAGTAGAATTATTAATCCGGCTTGAAGTTGAAAAGATTTGCTGTTAAAATCTTCAGTTAAACCAGTTGAACTCTTCTCATCTGCTTAATACGAATTACAGTAAAGTTTATTGCGCGTTAGGTACTGCCGCTATTACGTAGAATATAATTTATAATGCAACATGTAAAAAGTAACATGTGTGACCTTTGCATGGATCCTGTGTATAGAATTCAGATTACCTAAATGCGACTACTTGGAAAGATGACGCAAGCTTGGATAACTAGTCGATAGTCAAGGTGGATTTAGAAACCATCGTGTGTGCACACAATTTGCACTTTTTGTAGATGTAAAAGGTACTAACAATAAATAATAAGTTCAGTATTCAGTACTAACAAACGTAAAACCTGTATAATATATTCATTTTCCTCTTCTAGTAACTAACTAGGCACTATTTAACTTTGCGTTTTGTGCTCAATCATTTTGTCTCAACAGCTCCGTTCTGGCAATTGCAATTGTAAAACCAGTTTTATTGTCTAGTTTTTATAGGAAATTCTGCAATCTGTTGTCTCATATCCAAACAAAAGTGTCCTGAAGATTTGAAGATTTCAAATGACGCAAAATTCATTTGTTCGAGATTTGTACAACAATGGAATCTACACGTACTGCTTGCAGGTCTGGGAATCCCCTTACTTCACCGTTCCCCCGTAGGTCAAACGATACCTAGAAATTCCATGAGTCATTCTGCTGTGGTCTCTACATACGCTGACTGACTTTGTTTGGGAGATTCTACTTCAGTTCATCTCTTCGCATTAGAGTTCCCCTTGATGAAAGACGAATACAGCACAAAGCACATCACAAGCCCTTGTCTCTTTTCTGGAGTTAGACGTATTTGGATCATGCGAAAACATGACACTATCTTTTGTTGTTTCCACCGTTTTATGAGTCCATGGTTCTCTGTACATTTATTAGCCATAAAACGTATGCAAACTAGATACATCTAGAGTTGTAGTTGCAGTAGAGAAATGAAATGAATAAAATATATGTTGAACAATAATGGTAATAGTAATGATGTACTGTATAGCAGGTATAGGTGCAGGCACATGCATGTTTTAGAAGGGAATTTCCATTGTAATCAGAATATTTCTGTTTTTGCCACGAGTTTTTATATGTCTGTCAAAAATACTGTGTAAAGAGCAATGGGTATAGTAATCTTGTATTAAATTGAGGGTGGTTATGTAATGCACATGAAGATGATACTAACAATTTGACCTGTTCTCGAAAGAAACAAAAGTTCCATTAGTCTGGTTACAAGAAAAAACTGATAATGAAGCAAAAGAGCCTTTCATATACAAATTGTAAAGCAACAAGTGCACTGTGAGAATAGAAAGAGAAAAGATGGAAAATGTTACACAATTCCACTTGAAGACAATTGCATATTTAATTTCCGCAGGGAATTAACAAAGGAAAATTCTCAGTCTGAACACCAAAACCAACCAACACCTTGCGAGATAATCCTAATAAAATAAAATAAAATAATAATAGCTACTACAACCACTTACAGCAGAACAGGCTTGCTACTGTGCTGCATGTGTTTTCTAGCATGCATGCATGGATGAGTATTTCACTTTTAACAATTCATAATTTGTATTATGGTGGTGGTTATCGTGGCAGCATCTTACTACTCGTTAAATCATAACAATACTACATTACAATTACAGCTCTCCAATGCTCCAAGCCCAATGTACGATGAGAGAACAAATGAATCAAATCCTCCTTCACTCTTCTGCGTCGAAAGTTCCAATTAATCTCTACAGGATAAAAACAAGCAAGCTTTACGTTAATTCTCCAGTAAGAACTAAGAACTAAATATGTTTGGGGTTAGGTGAGTGAGTGCAGAAGCCATGAGAATAAGTGAATGATGAACACTGACGTGGTAACTTCTCTGCTCACGCAATAAGAGTCGTGTAAGTGACGCCCACAAGTTCAACAGGTTTGAAAAAGTTTTTTTGGAAAGTTATACAACTTCAAACTTCTTCGGTTTCAAACTTGCAATACGTAATGGAATTCTACCATGGCATTCTCATTGCGTAATTTATGCGAATGCATTTTATAATATGTTGTAATGTTGTAAAACCTTTCTTCTTATCCCGTTGACAATTAATGCTTCATTTAACATTTGGCCATTCTAACCTTTTGACGTCCGTTGTTGCATTACTGTGTGTCATATCTTTAGGAGATATTATATGCATTTAAATATTGTGTGTGAATACATTTCCTAACATATTTGCAGCATATTATTCATATTGAAACATAGATTTGCATATATGATAAGTTAAGCAAGCCAACAATACTGGTGTAATGAAATGCAACGCATAAAAATCTATATTTTATTTTATAATAAACCATTTGCAACGGCGTAATAAAGTATCATGAGGGTATTGTGAACTTCAACACGAAAACATTAACTGTGACACCATCACATCAACTTTAACACTATGTATTAGCAGCAGTATAATTAATCTTGTTAAAGAATATTTTAAAACACCAATTCTCTTTTTACAAAATATTCAAACGCTGTCTGTCTCCCAATTCAAAAGTTGGCGGACTTCTCTTTCAAACCGAAGTAAAATTGACATAGCAGCATTTAAAACGCGGTGTGATGTGCAGGCAGTATTGACACTGCAGTTAGTCCAAAAGGTCAAAGGTCACGAAGGAGTTGATCGATTGACCCCATCTTCGAACTTAGTCTTTCAATGGACCACTACAACACGTGTACCAAGTTTGAGTCCAATATCTCAAACCGTTCTTGAGTTATCGTGCGAACAGACTGCCGGACAGACAGACAGACAGACAGACAGACAGACGTAAAACTCATTCTTATACAAGTATCTCACGATACTTAATAAGACAAGTGCCCTGCCAGCGTAATGCACACAGCACAGGATGGAGTATTAATATACATAATACATACCTAGTTTAAAACACAAAGGCATAGCATGTCATAATTTAAAAACAAAGGTAAAATAGCCATTGGAATTGCAGAGGTAAGTGATGCTGCGTGGGTGTCGTTTAAGTAGAAGGGTGTACAGTGTACCTATTAGTGTATAGATTGGTTATGTTACCGGGTTGGTAATGCGTTCGGGTGGGCAAAAGTCGGTTACCCCTGCATAATATTATTATTATCATTGTTAAAGCCAATAGCCAACCTTTTTATATACCTTTCAATTTCGTGTCTGTCTGGCAGACTTGTCGGAGCGAACCATAAAGATAGACCCACTATATGTATACCTATTGTTCACTGATATACATAATATATATAAAAAAAATTATATGGGTGTAATTATTATTTATAAGATAGGTAACGGAGATATAGGACACTTAAAGAACTAAGTCAGTATTTATTCATAGAAATCAGTAAATTATTTACCGTTTCGGCTGTTAATGATGTTCTACCCGCGCTAAGCGCGGGTCTTCGGTCTAGTGTATAATGTATCTGGTATTCTCCCTCATTAGCATTTTAGCATTTACATTTCGTTCCCGTCTGTCGTCTTCTGACATCAAATAGTTATTGTTCTCGTTCTCATGTGTGCGGTAAAAAGCTATTTACCCTTGTGCCCCATGCCCATCTCACTCAACTGCTTTACGAAGACATGAGAATTAAGATTGGCACAGTGATTAGCGATTCCCATGTCTGTTGTATATCAAAAAAGAAAGGTTTTCAGTAACCTTGTTTAGTTAATGGCAATGCAACCACAAATAATATTCATTACCATTCAGTACATCACCAATTACGTACGTAGGTACTTAAATCACTCTATTGTCATTCTTGCCTAAATAATCATTGCATCATCTTATCGGGTTGACAATGTCACACGGACACTTGACAGACGAAATTCAATTTCTAACTCACTCACATCGACTCTCTAACCTATTTTCTAAGGTTATCTTACATTATATACAGAAGTCGTACTTTATTAACATAATAACAATATATAAGGGACAGGCATCGTTTAGAACATTTGCATGCACACGCTACACACCTTGCAGCCAACGCTAAACTGCTACACACTATACATTTCGAAATGGAACTTAAGATTTAATCAGAAAGTGAAATTGTGGACAAATGAAAGCCTAAATTCTATTTTTCATGCATTTTGCTTAACGCATTGAAAGATAACGTTTTAGTTAAGAAAACTCTTAAAAACTACCAGTTGAACTTACACAGAAGAATAAACCATATGTCAGTAACGGTCTAAGGAAGTAACAAGTGTATACCGACACTGTGTTGATAACTATGACACGCAAGGTAACTATA
>JABASD010005433.1:0-12447 GCA_019776165.1 Pogonognathellus flavescens
ATGTGTGAAGGTTCCATTGTCAATCCTTTAATTGGCATGTCATTGGCAATTATGAAAATCATGATAGGTACCTTTGTTTGAAGGTAATCAACCCCTTCAGATCCACAAAGGAGACATCCTAGTCGTTTTTTCAAAGCCATGGAGATATGGATCTTAAGGGTTGAATGCCCTTCGCTGTGAAATCTAAATTAAACTTATACACAAACGCTGTAGAAAGCCCAATCACTCAGCATTCTGAAAGTAAGTTTGCGTGGCTGATGAAATTGAAGCACTGATTCATATTTTATGGTTTCCTGCATATTGAGGGGAGAAATAAGGCATTAAATGTAATTACTGTTGTACTGGCAAGCAGCTTAACCACCCAAATAAATAAATTAACTTCAATGTTCTCATTTTACCGGGCGGTCGTGCAAAGTTGATAATTGATGCTGAGGATAATACTGTACTACCATGGCAGTTATTAATGGGATAAACACTTATTCATACATTTATACTTTCGTTATGCTAGAGACCGTAGCTGTATGTATAATATCACGGTATTTTCTCTCGTTTACTAATACATCCTATAGACAAAAATATTTTGACGAGCACAACCGTCGAAAACTAACGGTGCATGTAAATTTAATGGCGGTTGGGTGCTATGAGCTATATTAAACAACTTAGTTGATGTATGATTTCACTTTGTTCATTAAAAGTAAATTTAAAATCGGTTTGAGATAATTACTTCTTCGCTACACGTACTATTGCAGTCCAGAGTATATGAGGTTAAGTCCGACGATGGGATCAGTCGATCAACTCTTCGAACGTGGCAACGGAACACCCAGAGTTTCTGTAACGGTGGGATGTGGTGGCCACATAAACAACAAAACACCATAAGAGGTTAAAAGCAGGAAACGAAATACCCAAAAACCCGGGTTTTTGGTGGGTTTTTGGGTGGTTGAAATGATGAAAAATCCACCCAAGTGGGTTTTGGGTGGCAAAAAATGCCGCGAAATTTGAAATTCATGCCTTTTTGAGGCTTTACCCTATCCGGCAAAAACCCAATACCCAAAAACCCATCACTCAGAAAAACCCATGGGTGTGGGTTTTTCTTGAAAAACCCATGGGTTTTTCGTTTCCTGGTTAAAAGAGGCATTCGGCACCACCTAACCCGTTTTTCTATAATTTGGTAGGGACACGTGCAGCGACGTGCCCCAAATGTTTCTCGAGCAGTGCTCACCTTCGGTACCTCCTTGGAAATGGGGTTGACTTTAAATGTTGGGTTTTGAATTTTCTATTCTATTGCGGAAGATGCCTTTCATGTTTAGACACACAAATAGTTTCAAATTAAGCTTATTAATAAATATTTTCATGGTTTTTCATAAACATTTATTCTCCTTTTGGAAACACTCAGAGCACATCGTGAACGAAGAACTTGCCATTACCTAATTATACATATATCAGTACTTGCCTGTTAATAATACATTATTATTATATTTATAGTAACAAATTAATACTTTTGTAAACTCTAATTACCTTTCCTCTGTCAGTTGTAGAATATTTGTATACTTCATTTCATAATGCATTTCAATAAGCATTGGTGGTTCAAGTGGTAGAATGCTCGCCTGCCACGCGGGCGACCCGGGTTCGATTCCCGGCCAATGCAACGTTTTGCTCAGTACTGATGTGATACCACGCGCGTAACTAGGATTGCCATTTGGTAGGGTCACAAAGTGTGACAAATTTGTTTTTTGCGGCCTGCGGCTAGATACGCCCTTGTGTGATACTTGCATCTTTTAAATTCATTGCCTGTTATATACCTATACCTATATTAACATTTGCCTGTTAATACATTATTATTATATTTATAGCAACAAATTAATACTTTTGTAAACTCTAATTACCTTTCCTCTATCAGTTGTAGAATATTTGTACACTTCATTTCATAATGCCTCTCAGTAAGCATTGGTGGTTCAGTGGTAGAATGCTCGCCTGCCACGCGGGCGACCCGGGTTCGATTCCCGGCCAATGCAATGTTTTGCTCAGTTTAGATATGTGAATGTGATACTACATAATTTATTTTCACATCAACGTATAATAATATATTCTATGCAAGGTACAAAATGATTGTTTTGTTTTGTCAGTTTATACAATAAAATTTTAAGTATATTATTTTAATCGTGTGTGAAAATTTTATTTTTAGAATTGAAACACCCAATTTAATGCGTAAGATATATCATAGCTTTATACATATATATATAAATATTTATCATGCAAACTGTCCATACAGTAGATTACACAAAGTATTCATTGTAGAGCTTAAATTTATGAATGCAGTAAAATGAAGCACAGTATAATTCACACAGGATTGAAAGTTGGGGGATACTCATACTCGGAACAAAAAATTATTATATGAATGCAGGCCCGTAACTGGCATTGCCACTTGGGGATGTCACACGACCATTTTAAGCTTATAAATACTCATATTCGATGGTGGAGTAAAAAATTAGAAAAATTTTTTGGCTAATATGAACAAGAAACAAAGAGTGAAGGTAAAATCGCATGAGAATTTGCAGACGTTATCAACTACCAAAATGCCATACATACAATTTTATCTACTACATTCATAAAAGAAGAACTAACCTCTTCTTTAGTGACTACATAAGTGGCCAAACGAATTCCACCTAATCTTACAGAACGTTGTTGTGCAATTAAATTCTTCGTATAGCGAGCAACAATCCTAAGATCGGATATTCTTATTTTAATTTGGAAAATGCAATCTTCAAATTCGCGAGCTACATTACTGGCACTTTGCACGATTATGTACATCCCAACCATACAACAAAGAATATCTTCGACGCAAAACCCAACTCCGGTCCAATCAATTCCGTCAGGCGATCGTATAAGTTGAAATAAATAATAACTGTCGCAACAGATGACAACTAAGAGATTAAACTTGTAGTACCAAATTAAATTCTTCATTGACGTGTTGAATAAATGCAGAAGAAAATCCATTTTGTTGCAGAGAGAAACAATTTGCTCAACGTCGTGGGCGCCATTAATATCATTTTCTTCAGTATTTTTTAGAAATTTATGCATGTGGGAAAAACACAAGGATATTCCATCGCCAAAGAAAACTGTGGACGCTATGATGGTAAAATTTGCACTAAGAACTTGAAAAGAGTACACTGACTCCGAAATCAGTGCAACTAGATACAAAAGGTTACCTTCGGATGCAAATAAAGAATACCAATAAGTGTAGTGGGTGGGATCCAAAATTAGTCGATAGCAATATAAGACCTGGTTTATACACATGAACGACCTGAAATAGATTCAGAATGATAAAATACGTTAAATCGGATTAATAAAAAAACACTCCTTTGTTCCAAACATTTTTAATTTATGGTGCATAGATATACGAGTATTATTGAACCTCACACACTCGCATATTCATTAAATCGAATTAAATTTGTCATACTCATTTTACAGTCATATAATTCTGTGCCTCTGTTACGCTGCTGCCTTTCAAGGCAATTTTTTAGGTTAGTAAATTGTATACGTTGTGTGTATTTATTCAGCATTCATAAAATAATACATTATGATAGTAATAAAAATTAAATTAAATTTTTTATTATATATTAAATATTTACTGATAGCTTATAAACCTTTTTGTTACATATAATGAGTTGTGTATTTTAATTTAATGATACCAGAATACAGAAACAACTTACAGCATTATCCCAAGAGATATCACTATTGGTCGATTCAATTGCCTTTCGCAGACATTTTGATCTCTGCAGAATTTTTCGTGAATTTCATTTTGAATTTTAAAAGTCTCACGCATTGTTTCCAGAAAGGGATAACATTTTCCCATACTATATTGAATGCAGTAAACCAGAGAAGATGACAGGAGCCAAAGTAGTATTTCAACTTTTTCGCCGTATTCCAATTTAATTGGCAGCAGATCCAATACAATTGCAAGAAAGAAAGTCACTTTTATCGATGTGTTGGTTTTGAAAATGTAGTATAAGGATTTCACATAAACAGCTTTCAATTTCTGACCATGATTAGTAGCAATTTTTTCTGAATTAGGTATTTTTTTCAAAAACCCAATATACATAAACAAAAGAAATCCTTTTTCATGAAAACCCACAACAGATTTCATTTTTTATGTCTCCAATACAATTATTTTGAGAAATCTTTCAAATTTAAAATGGCATGTAGTGTTATTTAATATTTCAGTTGCCTAATTGTTTAATTTGACCTTTAGCTCAACCAAAAATTATATCACTCTTGATTCACTTAGTAATTTTAAGTTAAAAAAGTATTCAAAAATGATATTTTTAGCTGGTTGGAAAATAACGCAAAATTTTTTTAGAAACTACAGTAAACAAAATAGTGCTACCGTTTGATTTAATATATTATGCCAATTTGAGGACAATTTATTTATTTTAATTTTTTTCGTAAATCAAATCAAATTCGTATTTCAAAATTTTCTTTATTCGTGGAATAACAAGCTCCCAGCTTTGGAATGTGTTTATAGAGTATAATATTTGTCATTCGATAACCTTCTACTTCTTTTGGTGCTAATGAATTTGCAAAGCATGATACGTTGTTATATACTTTCATGGTAGTGATGCAATTGAATTATAAATTACTTACAATCAGAAGAAAGCAATGATGTATAAGCACTATTTGCAATCTAACTACGTATAAAATGGTCATCTGGAGTTTATACAAATCAAAATTGTAACCTTTATTACGGCCGTATATAATACACTTAAGTATAATTATAGCCATATAACCACCAAGAAATATACAGAAGGGGGTTATAAACGCGTACCTAATTAAATATTCTTGGTTCAGTTAAATTGAAAAATGCTGAGTTTATATTCCGTTAATGGCTCTAAACAGCAATTTTTGATTAATATTTTATACTCTGACAAGATGCCAAATATTGTCAAAGTCATTATCCGTGCCTGACTTTAATTCCCCACGCAGTGCCACTTTTGTTCATAATTGGAAGAGTAAGAGGTTTGCTGTAAGTATTAAGTAATCGAAACCTAGAAGCAGAACTAACGTTCTGTTTTAACTTTTAACAAAATCACATTTGAGTCACATAAACCGATGTCATTAATTAAGCCATAAAACTGTTAGCAATTGGAAATTTTAGCTCCTCTTTCCTCTATCTTTATTGTAGGCTACAAGTGCATCGGTTGTCTGGTGCTGTCAATCAAATAAAAACAAAAGGGCGTATCTAGGGAGAGTCACCGGTTGCCCAGTTACCCCTTCCACTAAACTTTTGCAAGTACTAGATATTCTGAAAGTTTCAAAAAAACAAGCCAAAAGTATAAAATTTGCCTCTAAAAAACAAAAAAGAGTGAAGAAAAACCTGGTTGATTTTAGCCTGAATCAAATTTTTCGCATATTTACTTGCTTAAAATAGCCTTGTGGCCTCCCACGTGCCTGCTTGGGTGTCCTAATCAATAAAATATGCTGATTGTATCAATGAGGAGCCAAATAAAATATTTTCAAACTATTATAAGGAATATTCAAAAAATATCCCACGGTTGAGTCCAGAATAGACCCCGCACAAGGGCTTACCGTGGGGAAGGGTGCGAAATTCCAGGTCACTTTTGGTGGTGCCCATTACCCAAACAGAAATACTGGATACATCCTTGACCCCCCAAAATTTATACACAGAAAAATATTTATACTTCAGAGACAGCTTCCTACACACAATAGTCAAATAAGCGAGATTTTTTAGAGTCAATATGAGAAATAATATGAGAAATATCTTTGCTTTACAGTAAAGAATAAGAGTATTACATTTAATGCGTTATTTTACCTTTGTTTTACTTTTTTTCAACAAAATAGCGACAAATTATATCTGTTGGTGTCATTTTCTGAAATCAATTTTATTGTATCGCTGACTGAAACTAGGCCCTTGATTGAAGAAAATTAAAATTGAATCCAAAGGGAAGAAAAACATTTGTAGGATTTATCGAATAATTTCCAGTTCCCAACATCAAACCATGGGGAGAAATGACAACTTTTGGTTCAATTTTTTGCCTTAATGCTGAATCTTTTTAGTTATGGTACGAGTTGACGATTTTTGCACTTTTCAATGCATTTTTGTTGAAAAATTGGAAAAATGGCTAAATATTGAAAAATGGGCGAAATTGGAAGGATGTGAAATAAATTAAAGAACTTAGAATACTTCCTAACGCATAACTATAGCTCAATACACTTATAACTTACTTTATTGTGCATCCGAATAAATACGTGCTGCTTTAAAAGAAATTAATAAAAATGAAATAATATTGACGAAGTGATCAAAACAATAGTAATGTGTAATCATACAGTATTAGACACTTGTACAATTTTATTTCATGGAGCTTCAGGTGTATTTGAAATTTTAGTGGATTAATCAAATGCTTAGTGTAAGTTGTCACATTAGTATTAGTGTAAAATTCTAAGTTCTTTAATCTTTTTCAATTTTGCAAACTTTTCATTTTTCAACGAAAGTCGAAACTGAAAAATAGGGAAAGTTGCCATTTTTTCACCCTAATATATTTCATTGATATGTTTCACCTGCAACACAGATTATGGTAGTAGTATTTATGGGGAAATTTTGTACACAGTTTTAGCACATTACATTGAGATAATTTCAAAATATGGTGAAACACTTTAATTTTTAACTGAGTCCCATAATTATGGCAACAATGACTGAATACTAAAAATTTTACTGCAATGTTCTTTCTTCGTTACATCACTTTATGGAAAATAATGATGTCTGTGACCACAAGCCAGTGTAAAAATAATGTTTATAGTGCACTCATCAAAAGTTTTGTTGCAAATAATTTAACATTTTAATTGTCAACAATGGATGAGCGTTATATACTTTAGATTACTACTGATAATGGTGTATAATTAAATACGTTCTACCACAAGTGAACTCCAGGAAACCTATCGCCTATAAGCCTAGCACCGTAGCACCTGATATTGAAGAAGAACCCAAATTATAAGTTAATAAGTTTTTTCCAAGAATTAATAAATTAATGGAGCTGTATAATTATAAGGAAACGCAGTATAAATGGTCAAGTTTATAACATGGTCTATAATTAAATACGTTCTACCACAAGGAAACTGTAGGAAATTTATCAGCTATAAGGTTACCTGTTATTCAAGAAGAACCTTATAAGTTAAACATAAGTTTTTCCAAGAATTAAGAAAATAATGGAGCTGTATATAAGGACGCACAATATAAATGGTCAACTTGATAACATGATTCGTTGCACTGATTCATAAATATTTATATAGGTTGGCATGACATAATTTCGGTAAAGCTACCAAGTAGCTTTACAAATCATCTAAATAAATTAACCACAGTTCTCTTACCACCCATTCTTTAACGTTATTACAGGCAATGTTTGTATACAAACGGCTGAGACGACAGCAGTCATTACGATATAAAGATAAACTAAACACGATTTTCTTATTAATTTTTCATACCTTTCGGAGAATATCCGGCACGAATCCTATGAAATTCGTGTTCATTAAAACACACTTAATGGCTTAATTATTTATATTCAAATGGTCTTTTCATGTGAATTAATGATCGTAGCATTGTATTAGGCACAGCTAATCATACCAACCAAAATGATTCAAGTTGGTGTGGTCAGTTATACATTCACAAATATTGAGGGAGGTTATACCCCAGCTACGTGTTAATGAGTTTGGGTTTACCAATGTATTTTATTAAAGTGCCGCTCTACTGGCTCTACCTTCAGACATGTGTGAGTGAGAGGGCTTATATATCTGACAGTGACATATTTTATATGGGAACTAATGTCAATGTGATAGTAATGACGTTACTTCTAAATGCATCGAGAAATATAAATACATTAAATATATTTAGCGTCGTCTATCTTTATTTTATTACATATATACCAGAAATTTTACCTTAATTATATACCTGATGAATTACATGATATTTTATTGTATACAAGTATGTCTTGTGCTTGCTTATATCATTTCCGACAAGGGTGTATCTAGGGAGGAGGGTTACAGGAGGCTAGCTACACCATACTTAACATGGTTAATAATAATTATAACACTTAGGTCGCGGTCTGTTCATCATTAATCATTATCAAGGACGTACCGAGAGGGGAGCACTGGGGGTTCATATCAACACACCCCACTACTGATTTTATAAAGCGAAATGTTTCAATACGTATAATATACTTGCAATTTTAAGAATGAATGGAAGTGATAAATGTTTTGATCCACTTAAGGAGCAGATGTTTCTAGGTACATGTGAGAAAATAGTGCTAAGCGATTGTAGATAATGACTCCAGTGATCAATTACCCAGTGTTAGTTTGAGTGTGGTATGTAATTACCAAATGAAGGATATTTATTTTGCTAAACCTATATTAATAGTTGTCTGTTAATGCATTATTATTAAATTTATAATGGTTAATATTTTTGTAAATTCCACTAATGATCCTTCCTAAGTTGTATAATGTTTGTACATTTTATATGGTCTCTCAATGAGCATTGGTGGTTCAGTGGTAGAATGCTCGCCTGCCACGCGGGCGACCCGGGTTCGATTCCCGGCCAATGCAACGTTTTGCTCAATTCTGATGTGATACTTGAATCTGTTAAATTCATTACCTGCTATATATACCTATATTAATAGTTGCCTGTTAATACATTTTTATTATATTTATAGTAACAAATTAATACTTTTGTAAACTCTAATTACCTTTCCTCTGTCAGTTGTAGAATATTTGTATACTTCATTTCATACTGCCTTTCAATAAGCATTGGTGGTTCAGTGGTAGAATGCTCGCCTGCCACGCGGGCGACCCGGGTTCGATTCCCGGCCAATGCAACGTTTTGCACGATTGAATAAATTCTCATAAATTCGTTTCGTTGTTATACAACAGGGTATTGGTTTGTTAATATGTTGTGTCGGAAACAATTTATAACTTTTCTTTTGTAATACCAAAATCATTGTTACACCTAACAAATCATTACAATATTATAAACCGAATAAATAAAAAGTAATTTTTTGCTTTGGTTCGCTGCTATAATCAAAGGTATTTGTTTTCTTATACAATTTTTCTTTTGTAATAAAAACAATGTGATTTTTCACGTAACAAAACATTAGGTATTGTTAGACAAATATTATAAAAACGAACGCTTAAAAACTAGGTAAAGCGAATAATATTATTGGCGGTCACATAATTTTATGTAATAAATACCAAAGGTCTCCAGTATGCCAGTATCTATAATAATCGTAAGCCGTAGACTCTATTCGAGTTTCGATTTCGTCGATACTGGAGACCTTTGATAAATACCGACTGAATATGATTATAATAATTTCAATATCACATGTAATAATTTATATTTAAATGGTGTGTGAAATTTAAAAACTGAAACAAAAAGGTATATTATATTATTGCCATTTCCTTTGAGTTTGGTCTACGATTCTGCTGCTATTAATATATAACTCCCTTAACTGTAAATATTATTGCTGCTGATCGCAAGTGTCGGAAACTAGTTCGACTGTATCTTCAATGTCAATTCCAAAGGACTCAATTTGCTTAAGAATTGTGGTTTTATCTTCTTTTGTAATATTTCTTCTTTTAAGGGTGTTTGCAACCCAACCAACATCCCCATTTTCATAGCAATAAACGATAATGTGGTAACTTCGGAAATCCTTTTTATCGACGTAGGGTACATACACTTTTGCTCTATCAGCTGAGAATTAAAAAATAATAACTATATTAACTTACTATAATAAATTTCTTTTGTTTCTGTATTGCTCCATACTCTCTCTGTCCAAAGCTTAAATTACCCAATTTAACAGTTAATAATATTTTATCTATTAGTATGTTAATTGGCTATTATTAATAAAGCAAGTTTACTACCGATTGACACCAAGAGCGTATCTATATATAGTTCATCTTAAATTAATGAAGACTTGTTTTTAATGAGACGTTATCTGGCTTAATTCATTGCTTCTACCGTGAAACTTTGACCTGTAACCTTTTAGTTGTCATTGCACATTTCACACCTCCAGAAACCTTTCAGATTTTTAACATGGAGTTTGAAAAAGTCTATATTCATTAGAGAAGAACTATAAAATGGAGCATAGAGACGAAGAGACGCCTTTCCCCGTCAGATTCAGAAAAAAGTCTATGGCGCTTCTAGGTCACCGGTTACCTCCACATGTTTGAATCCTTTAGATACGCCCTTATGGTCATAACACCGTATTAAGAAATAATCGCCCTTACTGTAACTGGAATTAGTTTGACTGGAATATAAACAATTCAATCCTCCTTCGTTCATTGGAACACAATCAGCGTCCGCAACCAGATTTCCAAATCCTCTGTAATCCACTTGAAGTTTGTGATCGTGAATGTGATATCCAACTTTTGCACAGAGTTTAGAGAAATCTTCATCGGGGATGTTTTCATTTCCATGAAGAAATTGTGACGTATGTTGCCTGGCAGCTTTGTTACCCAAGAGTAGGTACGCACCTGTTTCAGGTATATTAGCCTTGGTCTATATAAATCAAAAAAATATTTTCTGTTTAACTGAAAATGTGTATTTTCCTTATTCTGGTGTACAAGGCCAAACTTTTAATGTAATAAAATTAAAAATAATCAGATTTGTAAAAGAAAGGAATTAATTACGTGTTTAGCGTCATAATTTGTGTCCCATGTTGGGTTTTGACAGAAAGAATGATCGTTACCTAAGACATTTTCCATTAAGAAAATGTACAACGTCAATGAACAAATAATTTTGTAAATCATGGTTAGAATTTAGTTTACAATGGGGTCGATGTATTTAAGAATTCTTTTATTGGATTATGCACAACCTTCCCTAATCGATGAAGATTCACGACAATATACAACTATATACTAAATATCAATCTACTTTCGTTTGTTTGTTATGCTTATATCTGTATATAAAGAACCGTGATTCAGTCGATTCATAATAATACTATAATACGGAAATAAGAAACGAGAAACACAACGTAGTAAACAAAGTACTATTCCATGCAATTAACAATTAATAAATTTTCACACAAAACTTGTCCAGCTTGAGAAAAACCTGGCCGTGCAGATGAGGACGCACAAACATACACAAGGAAACAAATATTACACATGTTAAGATGTATAAGTAATAAAAATGGTTTGCTATTTTCTCACGTTTCTTTGCATTGATACATTTTAATTTTTGTTCAATGAATGTGAGATTGTAATAAAATATATTGACTTGATATGGAGTTAACAAGGGGATATAATGTTTAGTACTTTGATCTTACGTTCAACCAAATGACCTGACATTTTCAGAGTGACATATGATTTTCATATTAAAAACTGGTGAGAATAGTTGCACTACTCGTCGCGCTATAAATGAGTTTAGAGTAGTAATCAATATTAGCAAATCAAAAGTATTTGTCACCATCACGCACGCAAATGACTTTATAATTTTAATTCGCCAATTTGGCATTTTTTAACTTTTTAGTGCTTATTCGATTTTTGGTCACATTTGTCCTTTTAGGTTAAAAAATACGTACTTGAAAATGAAAATGTCTTAGGCTGAATCCGTCAATTCGACTGTCAAACTTCAACTGTCAAAATCTTTTTACAAGAAAGTGCTGACCTTGGGCAAAATTTATCCGGTACCTAATTAAATCCTGGACATAGTCCCGAGAAAATTTGTTTGAATAATCAAATTTTGCACTGTTTATTTTGCAAATTAATTTGTGACTTTTAAACTATCGCCAAAGCAAGTTGTATCGGGAAACTCGAGACGCAGTGAGACAAGATATATTAAATTTATTACTGTAATCACATTAGTGAATTAAATCAAATTCTCTCAGGACTATGTCGAAAATATAATTAACTACCGAATAAGATTTTCGCAAGATATGTACTCACTTACAATAAAAAGATTTTGACAGGCGAAGTGGAGGTGTTTTCCCATGTATAACGAATAGACGGATACACGTTGCATCCTTAACGCTTTTAATTTTAGATTTTTTTAATTTTATGAATAATGTAAGTCTACATTTTGGTCAATATTATTTTTGTCAATGATCTATTTATTGGGCACGAGGAACCATATTATTAAATTTTTTCACTTCAATATCCAAAAAAAATTCAATATTCCAATTGTTCCAATTCAATGACTCACAGTTTGACATTTTCTGTTCATTCATTACCAGCTTTAATGGCAAAAATTTCTACGCATTTGAGAGCAGTTACGTTACTCGCACTGTATATAGTAAACGACTGCGAAAAATGAGAAAACGAATATTTCCGTTCCCTCAAGTTACAGAGAATTTTTTAAACTAATATTATATCCGTGTCCCACACATAGCCCGGCATGAAATAGCTACACTTACACTACACTACACTTTTTGCTAAAGATGTTCAGTACACTAC
>JABASD010005434.1:0-12446 GCA_019776165.1 Pogonognathellus flavescens
ATGCGAGATGCATATGTAAGCACAATAAACAGCTATTTTCAGGTTGCTCGTATGATTATGTAATTCCTCCACTAACTTAAATGTGCATTTAGTAAATGTATTCTAGGCGTAACAACAATGTAAACAGTAAATCAATATTCTATTGAATTTGACAGATAGATTCAGTCGAAAGATTGAAAGTTAGAATTTAACATTGTTATAGTGTAGCTTTATAAAATACTTCAATACAATATCCAATGGAATATAAATAAATAATAGCTCAACAATTTCGTGATAATTTTTTACACAACATAATTCATCTATGTCGCTATTAAGTGATATTGCCATTTCAAGAGTTACTTTTATGTATAAGAATATTATTGTGTCAAAAACTCTCCAGAGCACGACTTTTAAATGTTAACACAATTATATGATTACTTTCAAATATTATTTACAAGTATCGCCTACAAGACAATAACACCCATGCAAGTTTGTAGACAACATTACACTAAATATTTACTGATAAACTCTATCTAATGGACAAAAACACATGTGGCTAAATTTAGTTGCTAGAATATTTATATTCTAGGTTGGTTAATCAGAAAACTCTTTTATTCTAATTGCATTATTCCGATCAACAAGGAAAGAAATGACCACAATGCTTTCAAAGCATTGTGGTCATTTCATTGATTTTAAAAGACAACCTGTTCATTTCATTCACAGTAATATTATACCATCTTCATTATTGATTTATTTGCGCAAGCATTAGCGGATTGAACTTGAATCCCAATAATATAGAAATAATATATAGCGACTCATAATAATTATTTATAATTTTCAGTATATATAAATAATTAAGCAATAGTAGCAAAACCTGAATCTTAACACTGAGAAAGCCACGCATGGATGTTGACTTGAATCAATATCATAATTAATTGTTGTATAACTCATTCATCATTGAAATATGCACATTTACATCACACTCGTAATTTGTACGAACTACAGATGCAATTCCTAGAAAAATATGAGATTGTCATCATTAATAAAAGATACTCATCAAGTTGACCTACCAATACCTAAATAGCTATACCGAAGCAGGCGAAGCACCTTGTTAATATTAAAAGGTTAGCCAAAAACGTGACATGATAAATTCTATGAAATTATCTATAAAAAGTATAATTACCTACTCTAGACTAGTAGCATTTTCATGCATTTATTTAAACTACCTATCTAAACTCTCAACGTCTCAACTATGTTAACTTCGCATTTTAAAATTATACCTACAAAAAATTAATCAATCAAAAAAACACGTCTAAAAAATAAACCATTTGCAAATGGATGCCATTAAATTAAGTATCGTAAGAAATTGTATTTCTCGGAGAGATTTCATATCGTAATGTATTCCTTGCAATATTTATTGTCAAAAAAGGCGTATTTCGGGCAGGGGGCTCAGAATATCAAGCACCGTCAGGATGTTTGCAGCTTTCCCCCACTTACTAAATCGGCGGAGATCCTAAAACCATTAACCGATTAACCCTTCTTCTTCACAAGACTTCAACGTACTGGTGTGGTACTGGTACGTTCATTGTTAATATCAACAAGGGCGTACCGAGGGGTTTACATAGGGGGAACGTGGCCCCACCAAATGCAACTTTATTAGATGATGCACCACAAACAAAAATCTTAGGTACGCCCTGGAATATAAAGTTTGAATTAATTATTTCAAACTACTCTTGAGTTGTCGTCCATACAGACACACGACCATCTACGATGGTTATTTGTTATTACACGTACGTTAATCAATTAACAACATTGTAAGGGCAAACATCTTTTATGAGACCGTAAAAAATTACATTTTTGGCTGCAGTTTTCCATAACTCCACAAAACTAGTAACTCTAAGGAAAATTAAAGGCAGAGCTACAGTAGAATGCCAAGGTTGATAGTTTTGAATATTTCTCAAGAAGGAATACCCACATTTACAGTTATGACATAATTAACGCTTCACAACGACAGGATATTTTGTCATGTTTGATATCTTAATCTTTGTCAGTAAAATATTATTTTCAGAACTACCTCTTCACGCAACTGTTTTCAAGGTGGATGGGTTGGTTCTACCACTTAATAGAATTACTAATACTACAATACTACAATTCACGATCACAGTTCATTGGTACTATTTAATATCAGTTAAAATGAATTTCAAGGTGGGTTGTGTATCGTTCTTTCATGTCAAGGAAAATTTTCGTGTTTAAAAGAAGAACATTTGTCCCATGTTCCGCAGTCACAGTTTTTTTCACAACCTATAAGCATCATTTTTCTACTCTTTTCTAATCATTAACAATATTTTATCATCATGAGATTCATTTTGGTAAGTATTTTTTGTATGTTTACTATTAATAAAAGTAAAATAAAAATGGATTTGTTTTCAACTAAAAAATTACGAATCTTGGTTTTCTAAAATATTTTAAAATTTAATTTTTCAACTTTGAAAATCAAAATAATCGTCATTTCATAACGTCGAATAATTATTTTGCCCTGCTTGTAATTTTTGAATATTAAAATAAAAAACAGATAGACTATAGGCTTACTGACAAAATTACAATTTAAACCAATTGCAATTTCGTGATACTTTCACAGGTTTTGGCGTCTTTTTTTACCGTGGCGTTTGCAGGCGTGGGGAAACTGACTCGAGAACAAGAGTCAGAAATTATTGAAATTTACAAGTCAATCTGCTCCAACAATCGTGAAAACGGACAACACGGGGACACTCCCGTATTTTGCAAATTTCCTAAAGATGCGCCTAAAGAAGTGAGGGGAACCCACGAAGTGAATGCTCCTGGAAGTAGCTCCACTTCCAGTCAAATCGTTTTCGTTCGTCCACAATCCAATATTTACAAACACACTGTCAAATTGACTGGAAATTCTGAGAGCAGACAAAATACGTCCATCTTTGTGTTGCCTCAACAAGATCAACATGAAATCGAAATTAAGGACAAACGCGTCTCAAGTTCCAAATCGGAGAAACCACATTTGTACTATTTGACTCAAGATCCCATTGCTGACGAGGAAGAACAATCTCCTTCTGGGTCCTCTCGGGGATTGTCTTCACGAAATGTCCAACCTCAAGTTCGATTTAACAGGGATACACTCGTTTCACCACAAAATGTGGATCCCAACGATGAAATTGTAAACACAGAGATCACCTATTCAATTAGCCATACAACAAATTAATTCAATTAGATGGCAGTTTCTACAAACATCATGAATTTATTTGCTTTTAAACTTTGGAAATAAAATATTTAAATTGAAATAAAATGATCAATATTTATAATCTTGCTCTGACAAATCAAATTCTGAGCATAGTACAGACTGACAGATCACAGACGTTACAAGAAATGGATGAAAATGATCCTTAATTGTGGCATTTCATTTATGTTTACTTTGAAACACCAATCAAATTTCTCAGACCATAATTTGTAAGACATATTTCCACGACTAATTTTTAGAAATGTGATGTGCATCTTTCTAAAAGGCGTGTCTCGGAATATCAAATTTGAAGAGACCATCTGCTTTCTGAGGGCAAGTGGGGACAAAAGCGCCTTACTTGAGACCTTTCTTACCAAAACCAATTTTTTCCGAATCTAGTAGGGGGAGGAAGCAAGTACCCAGTACCCCCAATGCTCTAATTTAGAAAATTTAGATACGCCCATGTATATGTAAAATCTGAATATCCATAAAACAGTAAAACAACAGAATAATACTTGGATGTTTTATTTTCCCCGCGAAATACAGATCAAGTATACCGAATCTTATACTCGCTGATCGGAAGTCTGTTGTTGAAAAAATATCATTGTCAATTGTCAGTTGTCAGTTTAACTGATTTTACTATTTTTTAGCTTGGGTTCAATTATAATTATCATAGCTGTAACCTAAGGAGACACAATTAGTACGGATTAGAGATTTGCATTACTGTTAAAACTTTTGGAATGTTTGTTAACACATTCCGGGAGATTTTGCGCCGCGAGTGCGCCAATTGCACAAAAGCTTTCGGGGATGGAAACAGCAGCGAAATTGAATGGTCAACGTCAACAGCTTTAGTATTTTCAAATATTGAAGTTATGTCACCACCTGAAGACACCACGAATTTTCAAGCTATTTCGTGCATTTACGGAGTTCCCCCGATTCGTTTGGAAGATAGTATCAAGAAACATTTGACGACTGTAACGAAACAAAATCCGAAGGAAGTTTCCACATCATCGGAGACAAATGGAGGGGAAAATGATCCATCAAGTCCATTTAATTTACCACTTTGTCTAAAATGTTCTGTCACTCTTGCAGAATTGTACACGGCGTTTTACAAGTTTGAGAAACTGTCAAATCAAAAATCAGTAATATCCGAAATCATCCGTAAGACAAAAGTAAACATTTCTGAGTCTGAAGACATCGAACCCTCCGAAAATTTGCCTAAGTGTGGAACAGACCTTTCTGAAAGTCCTAACAACTTTGACAGCTGTGAGGAAATTAACAATACCAGTCCACAAAATATTCTACCACAATCTGGTGAGTTGAATTCGGTGAAAGAACAAATGGGTCCAGTGTCAGGTCAATCATTTGATAGATCCTCATGATTAATTTGATTATTTGATTAATATTAACTAACTATATTGCGATCAAAACTAAACCAAAGGCATAAAATGAAATGTTCTTTAAAAAAGATCAAATAATATATGTTGTAGTTTTTTAGTTTTATAATTATATAATTATAATATGTATTGGCGACGTTACACACAACCAATTACAATTTACATGATTACATAATAATATTTATTACCGTGCAATAATTATACAATTTATTTTATTTCATTTGTCGTGTGGAATAGCAACATGGGCAACCGGCAAATCCACAAGACTTTCAAGGAAAAGTGTTCAACCCAATAATGGACCACCAACAGCAAATTATGCTGGGGATAAAAAAGGAACAGCAGAAGACTACTGTGGATCTTCCAATAAATCTTCGCCTTCAGAAGAATTGGATTTGTCAAATGGTGACGAAAGTAATAATAGAACGGCCAATGCAGGTACAATCCCATCACCCCAAACTATTTTTCGCCATACTGACATGCAATATAATACATATGTTGTGTTCATTTGAATTTAAAAACAAATTTTTTAATTAATTTGCGCTGGAAATTATTTAATTGCCCGGGTTTTTCTTGGCTATGCTATAGCTGTTTGTCTTTCAGCAAAAAGGAAAATGAAGCCAATATTAACGACTACACCTCCGAGTCCCAAACGTTGTCGACCGATAAAAATCCTAAACTTGGGATCAAACATGGGTGAAAATGTCCAAACAATGTATTTGATCTCAACAGTTGATCAGCAAGCCGTTTCTCACTCATTCATTTCTTCATCGACTTCTAAGACGACTGCAACAACAACTTCAATTAACCGTGAAATGTGCAACCAAATATTTCCCAGTACTGGTGAAATGGTTGTTCACGTTCAGAAGCACCACGTCCGGGAAAAACTTTACGCGTGTCAGTTCTGTGGGAAAGGATTTGCAACTCACAGCAATAGAAAAGAACACGAACGAATTCATACTGGAGAAAGACCTTATGTGTGCATTTATTGCAATCGAGGATTTGTCCAGATCTCCAATTTGAAAAACCACATGAAGACTCACAAAGATAAAAACGATTTGAAGTATGAAGAAAATTCATTATTTAATTAAATTACGATCATGACGATGATAATATTGCCTATAACGAACTAAATCAAAGCATCTGTTAATACACATTACATATGGAAGAGTCTTTTATAATGCAAAATATTATGTGATAATAATTTTGACTGATTAATTTGTATTTACAGGTGCAAAATTTGTCTGAAACAATTCGTGACAAATAATAGCCTAGTCCTACACCAAAGGGCTCATGCGGTTGATCGAAAATTCAAATGCAAATATTGTGACAAGGCGTACAACTATCAATCCCTGGTAAAACGCCATGAAAGAATTCATACGGGAGAAACGCCGTACAGTTGTGATGTTTGTTCCAAGCCTTTCCATGAGCTTGTTTCTCTAAAATATCACAGGTTAATTAAATGATTTCTAACAATTAGTTTTCAAAATTCCCAAGGAAAAAATGAAAAACGTATTTAACTGGTAATAATCTTATTTCTTTAATTGACGATTGTCTATTAACTTGTTATTATTTCTTGTGTCAATTATTTAAGAAAAAAGGAACACACCGGTGAAAGACCCTACAAATGCTCCTCATGCCCTCGAGCATTTATTCTTTCTTCGGATCTGAAGAAACACTTGAAGGTGCACTTGAAAACTACTCCTATGGACGAAGAAATCCAAGTTTCCCTAGGTTCTGACTCTGATGAATTAATGAATTCCTTGATCCAAAAGGAAATCGTAGAAAACGGCAGTCTCACAGTATGAGTGGAAGCAACAACGATGCAACCCCGACAGGAAAAGACGGTCCTACGTATTAAGCGTGGTGGAGACAAGACACCCTCAAATCGTAGGTCAACAAATCAATCAAGACAGGAAATAAAATGCAAAAGGAAGCAGCCGGTTCTTTTAGTGCTCTGTCACAAGTCAAAATCCGAATGAAGGACTCTACTTACTGTGGAATTATATGATATTTATTATGAAGGTGGACTTGACGATGCAATGATGCAAGAATTTATTACAGTATTACAATCCCGAATAAAATTAAAGGTAAAGTCATTTAAAAAAATACTCAAAAATTTGATTTGATCACTTTATTGTCATATTCTTTCAGTAAACGAGAAGACGAGAATTAGTTGCATTAGTGTAGTATTATGGTATAAATATTTTTTCATTAAAGTACTGTATATATAGTAGCATTTACAAACCACTGGCACTATTACCGTCAGAATTCAGGAAGACGACAAAATTGTTATACTCAAGGCATGCCTTGGTTATACTATATAATTAAATGCTAATAATTAGGATATATTTTTGTTGTTATCAATAGTAGGAGGATGTTAAAACTAGAATTTTAATTATTATAGCGTCATTAGATAATTATTCATGTCAGTCATTCTAAACTCTAATTAAAATAGAGCTGTACTATTCCTTCCCAGTCAATCTGGCATCAGCAGTGAATCGAATTTTCTGTCCATTTTTTATTTTCTGTCATATTATTATTATGAGACAGAAAAATGATTGTCATTTTCGTTCAATTAATAATTCCGAGCACAAATCCATAAAGTAAAAGAACTAGCAGGAGCAGGAACAACTTGGTTGTGTCTACTTTCCCCGCGAAACAGTAATCCACCGAATGTTTACTCTGAACTGAATGCTCTGAAAACTTTTGTTGAAAATTATCAGTTTTAATATTTTTTGATTCAGTTATAAATTGAGGAGAGACTGAGACAATCGAGACTGAGACAATTTTTTACCATGTACATCAACGAATTTCACGAGATTTTACACGGCGAGTGCGCTAATTGCACAAAATATTTCGGAGGAGATAAAAACAGCAGTGACAGTACAAACGAAATTGAATGGTCAACAACATTAGTATTTTCAAATATTCAATTTATTTCACCACTGGAGGACATCACAAACTTTCAAGCTATTTCATACATTTACGGAGTTCCCCCGATTCGTTTGGAAGACAGTATAAAGAAACATTTATTGACGACTGATGCAAAGAAACAAAATCCCAATCAAGTTTCCACATCGGAGACAAATGAAGAGGAAAATAAATCAAATAATCCGTTGAGTTCATTTAGTTTACCACTTTGCCAAACCTGTTCTGTCACACTTGCAGAATTGTACGCTGCGTTTTACAAGTTTGAGAAACTGTCAAATAAAAAGTCAATAATATCGAAAGGAATCCAGAATTCAAAAGTAAACAACTTTGCGGACATCAAACTCGAAAATTTGTGTGAAATAGTTTGCAAAAGTCCTAACAACTTTGACTGTTTGGAGCAAAGTAATGAAAATTCAAATAAAATCGTAGAACAATCGGACGAGTTGAATTCATTTAAAGAAGAACTGGATTCCGTGTCTGAGTGCTCATTTAATAGCTCAAATTCCGGGACGGGAGACGGAAATGGTGATGCTGAGGAAATTGATAAAGCAGCGGATTTGGAAAGTAATTGTCACCTCAAACATTTATGATAAATTAATAATGACTATTGAAAATGAAATACAAAAGCTCATAACCTCTTAATTACAATTTACAATATTACATAATATTTATTGCAATACAATAATTTTAATTTATTTCTTTACACTGACAGCTGAATGGAAAAATGCATCTTTGTGTGGAATAGTAACTCGAAGATCATCCAAAAGACTTTCAGGGAAAAATGATAAGCAATATGAATCACTAACATCAAATGATGGATTTAAAGAAAAACCAGCAGAAGATGATGATTCACCGTCAGAAGAATCGGATAGCTCAACTTTTGACGAAAGTGACAATAGAAAGGCTAATGCAGGTACAATCCAATCACCCCACTACTTTTCGGTACTTTCATTCGTTTATTTCATTCATGAATGTAAAAACAACTTTTAATAATTAATCATGTATTTGCAATTTTTAATTAGCCATATTTTCCCCCTGTTGTATGGTATAATTTTTTGTATGTCTTTCAGCAAAAAGGAAAATTAAGTCATCAAAGACTACACCAAGAAGAAGTAGGATAGCTAAAAGAGCAAAAAGGAGCAGACAGACATCAGTGACATCAACATTAAACATTAAAGATCGACGATACAAATCAAAAGTTCTTGGTTTGCATTCACTTCGGTGTATTTTGTGCAAAGTATATTTATCTTCCGCGAGAACATTTAAGCGTCACCACCAAATTCGTCATAAAATAATTTTGAAGGATAACAACAGTATGGAAAAATGGATGGACATATGTACCTCTAAATGTTATAATTGTGACATTTGCGACGAATTTTTCATTTCAAATCAAGAATTGAATTTCCATTTAATTGCTCATTATTGTAAATATCAAGACACAACTGTAGAACGTAACGAAGTCATCTGTGGTCCACCATTTCTGTGCCCTAAATGTGAAAATTCTGACAAGCAATATGAAAATGAGACTCTCTTGCAGCTGCATGGTTTAAAAGCACATAAAGTAGCCTTTAAATCACAACAATCTTCAGAACTTGTGAAAGACACTACTTCGAAAACATCTTTTTGTAACGAGTGTGACATTACATTCGCATTCGAGCAAAACAAGTATTGGGCTGAACACATGAAAAAGTTACATCATGTTTGTGGTTGCTACATTTGCCATAACACTTTTCCTGATGAGAATTTACTGCACTTACACATAAAAACTGTACACCTACTTCCAAAATCAAGGAGTTGCCCGATCTGCGACAAAGAATTTCCGAATTTAAGGTGTTTATGGATGCACACCCTTGTGCACGTCGCAGAAGGAGATGAAAATATTATGGAACTGCAGACATTTGAAGATTTTGCTACTCCTTTTCTTATTATTAAGGGTTCTGAACTTCAAAATGAAGTAGATAAAGATAAATCTTCACTCGAAGGGGACTATTATGTAAATCACTATTGTTTAAAATGCAGCAAGGGATTCAAATCATTTTATGCCATGAAAATCCATCAAGCTGCTCAGTCCATTATTGATTTCGACAAATTAAGCCGGAAAGAATTAAATGGACGTGACTTTCACTGCCCCACGTGTGGAATCGACTTTAAAAGAAATATAATTCTCCGCGAACATTGTCTAAGTAAACACCAGATGATTGTTTCGACGAAAACTTATCGTGCAGAAGAATTTTTGAAGGAACTTCTTGAAGAAAAAGAAGACTGCAAAGGATTAACAATCCCGGAAACTAAACCTCTGAATAAGAAAAAAGTGTGTAAGAATTGCTGCAAATTTTTTAATTCCTATTATCACAAAAAATGTCACGAAGTAGCTTACACCAAAGACATTTCCACAATGGAGCGCCAAATAGTAGAGAAAGTAGATGGAAATTGCCCACGATGTGAAATTAGTTTTAACAACACGGCTCAGCAAGGCAATGCTTATCTGCAGTTCAAAGTTCACTGTTTAACTAAACATGATCTAATAATATCAATAAATACAAGAAAATTAGACATTTTTACACAGTGGTTATTAAATGAAAAAGAATATTGTTGTAAAAATCAAACTGTTGGAGGAAATGTCAATAAGGATAATATTGCCATCCAAATTGAAACAAGTTCTGACCAAGCTGTGGGTTCAAATCTAGGCGAAATATGTTTAAAAGAAAATAAGGACTTTAATCCCAACGTGAAGAGAAATTGTAAAATGATGCCTAGGTCAAAATCAGGAAGTGGACATAAATTATGCTATAGATGCGGTAAAAACTGCATTTCGCATTACGCAAAGAAATATCACGAAATGTCTCATAAGCTGGACATTAACTCTTTACAGAAAGAAAAATTGAAAGGAGAGAAGTGCAATTGTCCAAGATGTGAAATTCATTTTGCAAAATCCGGGATCGGACTTTATAAACTTAAACTTCACTGTTTAGAAGAACACAAACTAATTATAGCACGAAGTTCTGTCGATTTAGAGAAATTTTTCGAATTTTTGCAAAATGAAAAGGAACATTGCAATAAAAATAAGAAAATTACATCTACTTTGTACAGCGACAAAAATGATGTTGGGAATGCTGTACAAGAAATGAAGAAAAGTTCTAAAAATACTAATAAGAAATACGCTTGCAGGTTTTGTGGGAAAGTGTACAAAATATCAATGAAGAAAATGCATGAATTGTCTCATCAAATTGACCTTACAAAAGTGGAGATGGAAAATTCACACTGTACTTCAGACCTTATTTGTCATCGATGTGGCAGGACATTCAAGTCAGCTCTGCACCTTCGATTGCACTGCTTAGAAAATCATAACGTAATCGTATCTACCGGCAAATATTCAGGAGAAACTTTTATGAATCTTTTAACGGAGGAGCAAGAATTGATTAATCGAACCCAAAAAGATAATCCCGCTCTCAATTCAGGTGAGACAATTAGAAATTTCAAAAATATCAATAAATAATATAAAATTCGCGTTTGTTTGTTTCTATACCTCATTTTGTGATATTTTACAGATAGTCAAACTGTTCCTGAGAAAACACAAAAAATTCGGAAGCAGAATACTTCTAAACAGAATTCAGACGTGAATGCAGGAGGGGATATTGGCAGTGTTAATGAAGATACTACGGAAGTTGCAAGTCAAAAGTTTGTTTGTGATGTTTGTGGAAAAGTAACGCAGGACCACGTGGCTCTTTTTGGACATAAAGTGAGTCATCAAACTGAAAAGAAATTTATTTGCGAAAGATGTGGAGCATCATTTAAAACCGCTAACTTGTTTCGATCTCACATGCGTGTTCATTTTGAGAAAGACAATGGAATTAGACCATCATGCAATATTTGTGGAAAAGATTTCATCTCTTCAAGAAATCTTTTCAGACATAAAACCTATTACCATCCCAAGAAGAAAAAAAATTGTCCTGTCTGCAACAAAACCTTCGCTTCAAATCGTTATGCGGCTAAACATATAAAAAAACATACAGCAGCTATGAAATAATTTATGTGAATAATATTAATAGAAAAACGACTGATATTTATTGCAACTTTATTGATTACTGATAATAACGCATCACCGACCGAACTACAAATTTACCAAAGTTCAAAGTTCAAAGTTAGGTTTTATTTTGGTGTCATGAATAGCCATTTGTATGAACAGTCTTAAATCTGTGTAACATTACAAAATCAGTATGACAATGCACACTGCTCTTCCCCAATCAGACACGCAATCCTATATAATTCTATAACTTATATTTAACTATCATTAGACACTTACATTCTCGTATATTAACACAAATATAAACATTCATTTAGCATTAACTGTTAAATAACTCACAAATCTAGTTCGAAACAAACATTTCATTCCTTAAGCTCACCAATCTTTCCTTTACCATATTGATAAACTCATGATATACCAGATCTTTATACACCCAATTACGTGGTAGTTTATTCCACTCGAGTACTGCCAAATGTTGTGTGGAATTTCTACCTGTTTCAGAACCATATCTTTTTACAGCCAGTGCTGGAAATGTTCTAAGTGAGCTAGTATTAACATTAAACCAGCCCTCAGTCCCGACGTAAGAGTTATTCATAGTGTTCCAAATTAATTTCAATTGGGTGTATTTTTTCCTCTCGTTAATAGTAAACAGTTAATAGTTTTTCCTCTCGTTTGTATGTGTATAAGGATCTTTTTACACGTGTGGCGTCTGTGGCCTGTGGTGCAAAATACAAGTCTCCATAAAGCTTACATTACAGAGCATCATCGTAGTCTTTTTGGACAGATGAAAAATTCGGTTCCGCAACGCGGCAATGATTCTGGTGACCAGTTTTTTTGTCATCGTAAAGTACATGAATGTGTCTATTTA
>JABASD010005435.1:0-12445 GCA_019776165.1 Pogonognathellus flavescens
TAATGTATTTTGCTTTACTACAATCCCATCACATTTGTTGAACAATAAGACTACACTTCATATAATCATAAATCGCTTAAATTGATTTAATGGTTAGGATATATTCCAACTATTAAAACACGCTATGTCGTGAAAGATTTTACTGTAATTAAAGGTTTGACTTATGGAGGACAGGGCACCACATAAGCACTACACTACATTCGACTAAAGTAGTCCATATACGTGTTTGTAGTAATCAATATAAGTGTTCCGAATTATCCGAATAGATACGTTTGAAATTTTTCAGTGGTATATGAGACATGTTTGATTGACTTTAAAAGCACTGGAAAGAAGACAAATTTAGGTGATGTGGGCGAATTTAGGGTAAGTTGGTTATATTTCATTTTTCACATTTTTTATTTCATTCACATTTTGACGACTATGAGACAAATTGGGAAGCGAAAAGTTTTTGCAGTGAAATGAGACAAATTTTGGTATCCTTGGATTGATAGTGGACAGATTTGAATCGGACAATGATAATGTGGAACAGAAGTAGCATTATCTAAGTCTGTTAGACATATTTGAGTTTACTTATCGTGCTTTGAGATATTGGGGGATTCCAGGCGCGTTACTAGGAATGCCATTTGGTAAGGTCACAAAAAGTTTGGGGGGTGGGGTTACAAAGTGTAAAAAATGGATTGCTGCGGCCTTTGACCGTAAATAATCTATTTTTTAATTACAATTTGGCGGGGGTGGGGGTCACAGACTCTCTCTACACCCCCTCTTGATACGCCTTTGGGAGATTCTTTGGTTCAAGTCTGAAACGTTTTAAGCAACATAATATGTTGAAGTGGGTGACATTTGGGGGAACACATAATGTGAATTTAATGTTAGCTGCCGAACGATGAAAAAAAGACAGACCGACAGAATGGTCATTCCGATAATAATTATCAGCCGCTCAACTATAATAAACACAACCAATCAATTTAATTACAGTAAAATGATTGCTCGTTTCTAAGATGGATATTGTCATACTGTTACTTAAACAAATGAAAAATAGCTACTGAAAATCTCTCTGATGTTGCTAAAAGCGAACTGTGAAATAGAAAATATTTTCTTGTGGTTTTGCATTGACGACACTAAAGGAAACATTCCACACCTTTGTTTCGGGATCGACAAACTTCAAACACCTCCATCACAATAATCATTCAATTAAGGTTTTTTGGACTTTTGATTAAAATGTTAGGTAAACTTAACACTTTATTTTTAGGTAAACCGTAATAGAATCTATGCATTGAAAAATTTCATTATCGTGTCATTAAAAATTAAATCAAATATACAGCAATTGCAAAAACTCGTTGTCTTCATTCGTAGGAGGAAATGGGGTCTCGTGAGATTTATTTTATGTTCATCGAAACAATATTATTAATTTGTCTTACTTTAAATGTCAGCACCGCGTTAAACAAAGACTACCAAGTTTTAAATTTGAATCCCAGTCTGAAGCCATTTAATAATTGTCTGATTAACATCATTTCTTACGACAATTTAGATGCAGACTTTATAGAATTTAAATTTCCAGTTCTTCTTGCAAACTATATCATTGGTACACGCGACTTAATAAGCGATGGTAAGATATATGACACATATTATGAATTGTGGTGGAAATCGAGCAATGGATCGTTTGTAAATGTCACTGACGAAATAGATAGAGCTCCCTATACGTGGCAGTGTATTCTTCATTATTTCTTGTATCCTGTTACATCAGCCGAATCTGTGCACTACCAAAAAAATGCGATTGAAAAACAAGACAGTTGGTTTTATATTCAAGGTGAAAATTGGCTGGTCCCTTATTCTTTAGTATGGTTTTGGAATCAATTTGTGACAACCAAACTGTATGTCGATTATTCTGGAAAAATTCATGAAGCGGTGTTCAGAAATGAAATGTTTGTCATGGTTCTCGAGTTGGATAAAAACGGTAATAAGCCACATAAACAAAATTTGGATAAATGGGTTACATTTTCATTGTACACTGTTTGGTTTGACTCTTATCACCGATTCAGATTCATTATCATTTTGCAATCAACAGAAAATATCACTCAGGAAAAGATTTATTACTTAAATGACGTGAACACAGAATCATGTAAAAATGAAACAACCATGAACGCGAAACTTTTACGTGGTTCTTTTACCAGGGAAAGGTTGAACCAAATTTGGAAACAGGAAGACAGAAATTATATTTCAAACAGTTTCCTACAAATGAAGAGTGGGACGAGATTTTATTATTTCTATAAATCAGGACTCAAAGCGGACAGAAGTTGGATTTTAATGAGTCAAGTCAGCGAATTTAATTTCAAGATTTTTCACTCCTACATACACGACCTGAATTTGGCTCTATTAAAAGAAATTCTACCCAACGCTAGTCTATACGACGAAGATTCGTGCCACCCCAACCAATGGTTAACTTCTCCTCTGTTGGTAGAGGTAAATACAACTACAACTGCTTTTCCTTTGCACACTGAGACTTTCACATTTGTAACCTGCGATGGAATCAAACAAGAACACGGAATTTCCTTCAGAGGATATTTTTCGTCATTCGATTTGGCAATTTGGATCTCAATTTTCGCCAGTTTTTTTCTTGTCACAATGTCACTGAAATTTATTTACACCACGAAAAAATTAAAAGTGGATTTATATTTCATGGTTTTCCAAAGTATTTTGGAACAAGGAGACTCTGTAGCCTCCAACACGAAAAAAGTCAGTGGAGCTTATTTTGTATGCGGGGCTTGGATTTTGATGGCAATTGTTTTGTCAAATGCATACAAAGGGAATAATATAACAGAATTAACTTCTCCACGAAAGGTTGATAAAATAATTCGATTCAAAGATCTTGTGGAATTGAATTATACTTTATATTGCAAATCGAGTCTTTTATGTAAATCTGAACTTGTGTGTCCTTTCACCAAAGAGCTTGGCAATGAAAGTTTTACGCACTCAAACCTTTTCCAGCATATGTTTCCAAACGATTTGGGTGGCTATTTATATATGCGTGAAAGAAAAAGGAATAGTACTGCCACTGCCTTTCGAAAAAACGAATTTTGGTACATAGAAAGTGTATTCCCGATCATACGGCTACACGTGAGAAATCTAAGAAATAGAGAATTTGTTAAAAAAGGCCCTGTCTACACCCAAATTTTGTATTGTAATAAAACTGCGTATGGTGACTGGTCAGAAAATATCGACATTGTCGAACGAGTATTGAGAGTGAGTTTCCCCGAAAGTAATAAAATTTCTAGAAGTCAAGAAAATCTACTTGAAAGGCAAACGGGCTGGATGATATCGAAAACTTTCAATACCAAAATCCATGCTAGATTGCAAATCTTTCATGAATCTGGAATTACTGGGATTTGGAAAACAGTTGCAAAAAACAGAGAAATGGCAAGAATTTCAAAAAACATCACAAAAACCTATGATTATATACATCATATTAAGGCATTATCTCTTTCGGATAATGTGGTAGTCATCTTTTACACATATATATTTTTTGTTTTCCTTTCGGGAGCTTTTCTGAGTCTGGAATTACAATTAGATTTGTTGAAAATTAATTGGAGAAATGTCAAACTACAGGTATATATTTCTGCAGGCAATTTGTTTTCAAGATTTGCCATTCGTATGAGTCACTTTCGAAGAGCCACAGGAAAATCCACAGAAGATCTATGCAGAATAACACCCGTGGCGGCAATATTATCTGTGGAAACCCCATTAGAAGTCAGTGTTGTTAACGGGAGCATCTCTTTATTTTCTACCACAGAAGAAATTCAATTTGACGAAACACAAAAACTCAATTCGTCAGTGGAATTGCACGAATGAGCCAACAACAAAAACAAATTAACAATATCGAGATAATTGATTAAATGGTGTCTACCTTACATGAACTAAATAAGCTATTTATTTGCAGTGGCTTAGAACATGTGACAGCCTTGTGAAGACAATATGTTCGAGAAACGTTCTATTGTAATTTCAAATATGACAAAAACATGTGTTACATTCAGCCTTTGGCGACTATCCTGCATTACGGCGCCGCATCAGCGGTGTGTAATAAAACGGAAAACTTATCGTTGCTAACTTATTTAATTGTTTTAGTTTAGAGATAAAAATAATCAATGATTATATTTGTGGAAGTAGTCAGTATAACCTGCAGATAAATATTAGAATTATGTAGAGCGTAGAGGAGAATAGTCATTGTATTAATTTTTACGGCAGAAAATTATTCTTGGTCATTCATATAACGTACAAATATGATAGCCAGTATACTGACTCAGTTCCTTGATTTTTGCAACTTTTTTTCTTGTCTCAATGTCACTAAAATTTATTTACACAAAGAAAAAAAAGTTAATTTATATTTCATGGTTTTCCCAAACATTTTGGAACAAGGCGATTCAATAGCCTCCAACGCAACACGAAAAAAGTCAATAGAGCCTATTAAGTTTGCGAAGCTTTGATTCTGAAGGCAATATTTTTGTCAAATGCGTACAAAGGAAATAATATAACAGAGTTAACTTCACCCCGTTATGTTTAAAACATGTTTAAAACACTGACTCAGTATTGCAGATGAGAGTGTCATAATTATAAAACTCAGTAATATGAGTCACATTTAACTTGAAGAAGAATTGGGTATGTACAGTTTTATGTAGATGAAGATGTGGATGTAAAAGATGATTATTTCAGATTTTAATATAAAACATAATAAAAATTAAAATTCAATTAAATGTATTAAACACAGAAAAAAATTCAAAATGAACAATGTATGCACTATTTGTCCAACAGTGGCACAATATGCACTGGAAATTGAAAATGTTAAAATATACAAAAACTGTATTAAAGATTTTTATAGTTTTGAAAGTCAATAACCGTAGTGCTCACATTGTAGTGGTGGGTAATATATTATATATCAGTTAATATTGATTGATAAATCTCATTTGAATATCTATTCACTGAATTGAACATTCATAATTGCAAGAAGTTAATTGTGTTACAAATTGTAATCATATCTTACATTGCATTATATGCTTTAACTTATCGTACCTAAAGATTTAGCTAGCACTAGCAGGGTAGTATTCTAAATATTTTGTAGTTTGTAAATAAATATTTCTTGTCAATTAATGTATATAACAATCTGGTTTGATCATAATAAACCGGTCAACATAACAACTGTAGCGAAACAACGAATTTAAATGATATTTAAAAACAACATAAAATCTCACTGTTGAATGTTATTTCGGAGTTTATACAGATATAATACACTGACTGTTAGTCGAGGAATTTGTACGAAAAATTATTTAAGCTTTTTGAAAACTTGCGTTTATTTCACTTGAGTTTTGCATAAAAGTTTATATATAAATTGCTCATAGGCTTTCATATTATTACGAATCTTCTCTTCTATATCTGAACAATACCTACAAGCCTGCTACTTTTACAAAGACAAATTGATTGTGTCAAAGGTCATGCAGGAGTTGAATTATGAACCCCATCTTCGAACTTACACTGGACATCAATAGTATGCGTTGCAAATTTGAAGTCATTAGCTCTTGAAACTGCTATTGGGACGGACGAACATCATGACAACGTAGAATTAAACAAACAACATTCGCTGTTTAATAATTTACAGGAAGAATATTGCGATAAAAATGGAATGTTAAAAAGTTAAACGAAAGGTCGGGTTCTTTTTATTACGCTTAAAGCTGGTTAGGGTCGGGTTACTATAAGATAGATTGAGATGGTCGACAGTCCGTATTATTCATTATTTCGATTGCTTTCACTTTCGATAAATAAGAAATATGTTGACGTAATACATAAATAGTTGTAAAGTTGTGTATAAATAAAAATGGAAACTCTAAAGCATAAGAAGATATTTAATATTTCTTAATGTATGTACTAGTAGAGAGTTCCGTCTGAGGAGTGAATGAGTAAACAGCAATATATTTTTCCTCCGTAAGTTATTTAGATTTTTTGTTAAGTAAAATGTAATTTAGTGGTTGTAAAGTTGAAATTATATGTGCGTGTGCAACTTTTTGTGGTGAATTTTGTGAAAATCGAAAACATGCCAAGAACAAGAAGCAAACGCTCAAAAACCGATTCAAAATGTGAAAATTCTAACGAAAATTGTGACGGGAAAGACGAAGAAGACGAAGAATCAGGTCCTGAAGATAAGCAAACGAGCAGCTCTGCATGTGGAAACAACCTTGAATCTATAATCACACGGATATCAACTCTGGAAAATATGATGGCCACACAGGTATATGAAAGTATACAGGGAAACTACCAAACGTCTAAAACGCACACGACCTTGATTGAGGAATTGAAAGATACCCTGAAGACTATCTCAACTACTGTCACCAAATTTAGCATACGAGTAAACATCCTGGAAGCTGAAGCAAAGAAAAAACCAAAGGAAACACCTACTAAAGCTGCAGCAGTAATACAATCAGATAAGAAGGAAACTACTCAAATGGACAGAATCCTAAGGAACCAAATTACACGAACACAAGTTGTCATACACGGCTTGGAATACAGCAATAATGACAACAAAAGTAAATACAACGCAACGAAAAAGTTATTTAGCGATATGAACATCAAAGATATAGAAGTGGAAAATGTAAAGTGTCTCGGTCACCAAGAAGAAGCTCCCCTATTAATCTCACTACAACAGTCCAGTGATAAACGAAAAATATACGCAAATGCCCATAAACTTCGAGGAATGAGAATATCAATCCAAGAAGTTATGACGAAAGACGAAAGGACTCAACGCAAACTGCTTGTAAATAAGATGAAAGAAATAAGAGCTATGAGTATACACGCGGTCATACGGGGCTATACACTGATAGCAGGTAAAGACAACGACAAGAAAAGTTATATCTGTGAAAATGGCAATGTAGTGCTACGTGAATTTAAGTCGTCGTAAAAATATCTTAAAATGTTTTGTATTCTAAATCGCAAATGTTAATCTCAAATTGCTGTTTACTCACTTGCTCACGCAACTCACTCGGAACTCCCCCTCCAGCTTAATTAAACATTGTAATAAAAAGGAGAGGAAATTTACGGTAATTTTTGCTTTAACTATCGAATTCTATATTTAAAATTATTATTTGAAACTATGAAATTGAATTTGAATCGAATATGTCATGTAATGATGTGCAAAATAATTTTGTAATTGAATTTTTTCTGAAAGATCTATCGAACCGGCGTTGCCTATGTTCGATTAATAAATACATACATACATACATAATGTATGTACTAGTAACATCAATTTATTATATAGCTTCCAACACAAGTTCATATTTAATGTTAAAGTGTTATAGTTCACATGCTAGGGTCACTTTTTTCTATTCGTTTGTTGACTACTGGGTTTTTAACGGATTCTTTATTTAAATATGTCGGCACATCTTTTTGTGCCGTTTTATTTTCAGAGTTTGTTGTTTACTTATGCGTTATGACAGTTATGAGATTTAATGATGATTCAAAATCGACATCCGAATTTTGTAACCTATTTTAAATATATGTTGGATTGGATCGAAATTGCTATTCAACCTTTACAAATAGTTCTTTGAATTTAAATTTGTGAAATGCTACAAAATTTACATTCAACTCATTCGTTTTAAAAGCTGTTTACTATTGCATTAACTGACGATATCAAACAAAAATAAAACCCAGACAAAAACGAAATACAAACAAATAATGATGTTGCGCCATATTCAGCAAGACTGAGAAAAAGAGTAAGGTTGAATGCAATAATCAATGTAATAGTTTCAGTATTAGATGTGCAAGGCAGTGCTAGCCAACAAATGTTCATATTCGCGTTAGAAAAATTCCAACAGAAAATTAACTTGTATATATAAATATACTAAGCTGAACTATAATAATCTCAACATTACCTATATATAAGTTTTAAATCTTTGTTGGCTAGTCCCAAAAGGATGTCTGTATACCGTCTTAGGTGTTCTGTTTAGTAATCCCTCATCTGAATCACAATCCTAGCTGGATATGTCCCTGTATACATCAAGTAACTAAATTTGTAGCACCCCGACCAATAAATCATTCCTGCCGACATACTTGATAATTGCCTCGTTTGCCAATGTATATAAATGCTCTGCCAACTCACTTACCCGTTCAATTTGAGAAATTGGAAAACACGGACGACTGATTTCAAAACCGATAAAACCATTGTGCGGATTATGGTATGTAATACCTTAATTAATTAATAATAATATAAACGATTTTTAAAAAGTTGTGACACTATACATAAGTGTATTGCACGAAAAATGCAATGCAAACCATTTACAGCTGCCTACTTAAAAGGTCGGTATGTGCCCATAGTAAATAGAGAAAAGATGAATATCATCGGCTTTGGAACTGCACGAGTGGAAGCAAAATTTGGCAATGCGTGGAAGGAAATTGACTTAGTAGACGTACAGTACATACCTGGAGGTGCCAACCTTTAGAGCGAAAATGTACTAATATTGAAGAAAGAACTTAAGGTTTTCAAAAGCAGAGATACAGGAGTCGTGTACTACACAGCAGATGATGTCACACACATGTCTGCTAGATATGAGAACGGCCTACAAGTAATGAACTTTAGACCATGCAGTAGTGCTTTTGTATCAAGATACGCAATGACAGTTGGTAAACAACAAGTCACTGCTCACGAGAGATTTGAACACATTAACGTTCAGTATTTAAAAAACACTGAAAAGGCAAACGCAGCATACGGCATCGAGAACGTGGAAGATGTTAAAGACTGTGTGGTGTATTTAAAAACAAAAGACACAAATAAACCTTACAAAAGACCTTAGAAAGCTGGGCCCAGCTATGAAACAGATGTGGTGGAGATTCTACACGTGGACATCGGCTACGCTATGGAACGTTCTCATCGAGGGAACTACTATTTTCTGGTAATAAATGTTGAGAAAAGTGCCTACCGTATGGTCTACTGCCAAAAGACCAAGACCAGCAAAGAGACAGTGGGTAACCTCATCAAAGCAATTGAGCTGTTAACAAATCAAGCCAACAGAGGCATTGACAAGGAAAACAATGCGAAACAAGAACACCCCAAAAGGGTTAAAGTAATTCGCAGTGACAACAGACTTGAGCTTGTAAACTCCCGATTGAGGAAGTATATGGACGAAAAAGGAATCATACACGGGACAAACTCCGCCTATTGCAGTCCTCAGAACGGTTTTATTGAACGTGAAATGTGAAATCTGAAAAATATAGCTCGTTTTCTCATGCACCAAAGCAAACTCTCAGCCAAACACTGGGACGATGCTGTGATGACTGCCGTTTGAGTTCAGTGAATCGCGAGAAACTCCTTTTGAATGGATCATGAAAACAAAGCATGCGAAACTGTTTGGGTGCCGTGCGTAAGTAAAGTAAAGTAAAGGAGGAAGTAAAGATAAACAAAAATACATGGGTAAAAGACTTTGCAAAGGAATGTGTCTTAGTTGGTTTCAATGGTGAAACCAGGGACTGCGTAATATACGATCCAGAAAAGCAAGTATATTATGAACAGGCAAAGCATGTCGATTTCATCGAAGAGGTTGGGGTCTCAGCTACCAAAATAGCAGAGAAGCCTATCACAACTGCCTCGTATGACGATGATCATGACATCATTATAGAAGTATTCATTGAAAATGTAAGGAGAGAAATTACACCTACAGAGGATGAACAAAACAGCTCGGGCTCAACTGAGGCAAGCTCAGTAGAATCCGCTAGGAGTAATATGAGCTGGTTTGATCAAGTAGAAGAAGAAGCAGCAGAGGAATTTTAAGAGCTGCTAAACCTAACAGTTAAATATCTTGCGCAGTTAAATATCTCAGCAGAACAGCTTGTGAGGATAGATGAAAATAACACTTAGCAAGGAGATCGTCCTCAAAGAAACAGAAGACCTGTGGAGAGGTTCGAAGCTGGCTTTAAAGCTAGCAAAGACACCAACTCACACATACAACATTTTCATGCAACAAAAGTTCCAAAAACATACACTGAAGCCATTAATTCAACGGAACAAGAGGAGTTGGCTGACGCAATGTTGACTGAAATGAAGAACCAGGCAGAAAATGGTACTTGGACTTCGGTGGACAAGCCACTAAACGCCAGGCTACTAAAATGTAAGTAGGTCTACAAGAAAAAGCTAAATCCAGACGACGGTTTGGATAAGTACAAACCTCGGCTTTGTGCCTAAAGCTTTAAGCAACGACATGGGATAGACTACACCGAAGTATTCTCACCTGTCTGCAAATTGGAGTCGTCACGGATGATGATGTCCATCAGGGCTCAGAATGAAGGTGTAAATTAATGTGCTCAAATAAATTTTCCGGACTTTTTGACGTCCAATATAGTGCAACTAAAAGCTTGTTTAAACAGCCGTGAGGACTGTATAAACTTGTATTTGACTTCATTGACTTCAAAAATTGACAAAAATTAATATGAACACATTAATTTACACTTTCATTCTGAGGCCTGATGTCCATCTGTGCGTCCAAAGGCTGGAAAATGCGCCAAATTCTTCCAAAGAAGGAAGAAGACGTCGAGACCGCCTTCACCAACAGCACTTTGCATGAGACAATATTTATGAAGCAGCCTGAGGGCTTCATAATTGGGAAGAATAAGGTATGCTTGCTAAAAAAGGGACTCTATGGATCGAAACAGGCAAGCCGCTGCTGGTTTGAAACTATGACTGATAAACTCGAGTCAATGCAATTTGTTTCCCTTGACAACGATCCCTGCATATTTGTCAAAAGAGCAGCAAGTGGCTATATCTACATCAATCTGATGATTCGCTCATTATGGCACAATTCGATGAAGACATTGACGAACAAATCAAGCTTCTCCGTGAAAGCTTCAAAATCACAGAGAGACCAATGACACACTTCCTGGGTGTGGAAATAAACAAAAATGATTAAAGCATCTTTATCTCCCAAAGAAGCTACATAGAAAACATGCTTAAAAGATTTAATATGCAAGACTGCAAAGCAGCCCCTACATCAAAGATTGCGGGACTACAGCTCACAGAGTGTACCGAGGTCCGAGGTAGACGAAAAACTACCTTACAGAGAGTTGATAGGAGCACTCCTATACTAACAAGATGTTGTAGACCAGATATTAGTTATGCAGTACAATACTTATCCCGGTTCTTTTCTGCATATGGAGAGCCGCATTGGAGAGCAGGAAAGCAAATGCTGCAATATCTAAGCGAAAAAATTGATTAAGTCATCAAGTGCCGAATCAGAATTTGTAGCAATGTCAACATGTGGAAACGAAGCCGTATGGGCTCAACGCATGTACATCGAGCTTGGGGGAAAAGAGAATGGAATGAAGTAGTTTGTATGCAGACTGACAGCCAGGCAGCTATACGGATTGCTGATAATCACGTCCTGCAGGGAAGAACCAAACACATTGACATAAGATTTCATCAAATCAGAATCATAAGAAAGGCTGAATGACATTATAAATACCCCGATTTTCTTAATAAAGAGCACCACTTGTTATTGAGACCTTCGACTTGCGACTTGAGTCATTTTCTCATACAGCTGCATGAGTACGTAGGAATGATAGTCTAACAGCTACGAGAACCACTGAAAGCACTTAGAATTTTAAACTCATAATTCATATTGAAGAATCTGATATTCTTTTAACAACCATTTTAGGTATATAAAATGTAGTAAGCAAATGACAAGCATTGATTTTGTCATTTTTACATCTGTAAAGTTATTTGATTATATTGATGTCAATGTGATTTAGGTATCAGTTATAAGACTTAAAGACGATTCGAAATCCTTTTTGCAATCGATTTTATTTCAAGTTACATAATTGTTTGCAAAATCGCCAGCCCAATAGAAAATTGTTGGAACCTAATGGCATTTTTTAATACCTTGCTCATGGCGAGACTTAAAATAAAAACGATTAAAATGATTGCCTGAGTTTTTGAATCACATGATTACACTTTTTATATAAATGAAATAATCTATTAGCATCCACACTTCTTACTAACGCATGCCATATGCCGTGAAATATTCTACTTTATTTACGTGTTTGATTAAATAACAGATTATGTATGCAGGAAAATATAAGAGAACTACACTCTACACTATTTCCTATTAAAATATTAAACAGTTTTTATAGTATACGTGATAGGAATAATCAGCATAAGTGTACCGAGTAGACATCTGTTAAATATTTAAGCACGTGTGACATGATTGTGGGATTTTAAAAGCACTTCCAAAATAGAATAATAAACAGAAGCACTACATCTAATTGTCGTAAAATGATTGCTTGATCCTAAGAAAAGCATTATTATTAATTACTTAAACAAATGAAAAATAGCACTTTGAAGTTGCGCAGGGCCGTAAGGACGAGGAGGCCAATGGATGACGTTCCTCCGGGCCGGGCCCCAAAGGGGCCGGGCCTCGATTATAAA
>JABASD010005436.1:0-12444 GCA_019776165.1 Pogonognathellus flavescens
GTAGAAGCGGTGTTTCATTTTTGTTACTACTATTTGACTATTTTAACTGGTAGTTTTTTCCCGATAACTCCCGAACCATTGGACCGATTTTACTGACCAACGAACTTAGCCTCCGCTTTGCCCTCTTACACATGTGTACAAAGTTTCATTCGACTAAGTTAATTATTACTTGAGTTATCGTGTTGACAGACCCACAGACAGACATATCGGCTGCATAAATAAGACCTCGTGAGGTCTAAAAATGAAATCCTCACCGAGTTAATGAATCATACATTTTAGGATACACGTAAAAGATATGGAGCCAAAAGAGTTTTTGAAAACGTACAGAACTCATCAAGTTCTCCATGTTCGATACTGTGAATGTTTTACTAAAATTGGTATGCCTACAATTAAATCTATTGGTATTGTAAGTGCAATCGTTGCCAATTTTGGTTGCACCATTTGCAACAACCATCACCAAGGCGGCATCTTTTTTGTGGTTTTTGCTATCTTCTCTTTTTTTACATCTTTACTTGCATCCTATATTAGTGCAATGGGTGGCAGCATTCATCACTTGTCAACAGGATTCCATAAAATTGGTCTGATTGGGTTGAACAAGTCTCACAGAAAGTGCCTTTTTTGGTATCGTGGATACCGGGAGGGCAGCGCTTCGCGCTGCCCTGCCCGGAGGGCAATTGTTAACCAAAATCGGGCAGGCAGCGCGAAGAGCTGCCCTGCCCGGAGCACCATTGCCAATCAAATCGGGCAGGCAGTGCTAAGCACTATTTTATTTACGGAAGGGAATTTTGGGAAGGTGGGAAGGTTTATGCAAGGATTTAAAAAAAATCTTCCAAAAGGAGAAAACTTTGCTTTGAACTTCGAAAGGGATGTCGCATATGAATCAAAATAAATTTATATAATACTTCGTGCACTACTACAGCCAAATGTTACATTTTCCTATTACAATTGTCTTGTTTGTTTTCTTTAGCCATCAATAGCACAACAATCAAAAGATATATTACATTTAAACAAGCTAATAATATAATTACAACAGATACATTGTCGGCCACGTAAGCCATTTTACCTAGGATACCGGGCAGTTTAGCCATTGTATCTAGGATACCGGGCAGTTAAGCCATTGTATCTAGGATACCGGGAGGGCAGCAGTCGGCCTGCCCGTTGCGGGCAGGCCGGCAAATTTAGGATACAGGGCAGAAAACCATTTTCTGTGACACTGGGTTGAACAACGAAATTACTCGTACTTTAAAAGCATGTCCACCCATGAACGTAAAAGTGGCGTGTTTCTACGCGTTGACAAAATTTACAGTTGTTAGTGTTTTCAGTATTATCGTAATGGGCGCCGTTAAATTGTGCATTTATGTAAACAAAATGCAGTAATGATATAATAGAAAGCTTGCAAAATGGTAGAAAGGAGTCAAAGTCATTACGAATCTACTTAATAACTCTCCAATCAAAAAATTAAATACACTGGCGGGCAGGCAGAGTGAGAAATAGATCTTTGGTTATTTATTGTATTGCTACATTTTGAATAATTTTAACGGACAACTCTGATAGGCTGATTCGTTCACAAAACCCCCTTAAAATGTCATAGGCAGGTCATGCAGTAGTTTCCCGATTATTCCGATTGACCCTATCTTCTAATTTAACCTCATACATACATGATATTAGTTTTACATGTACCAAAAAATCAGTTATCTCAAACCGTTCTTAAGTTATCAAACGCTATAACAAACGTCAAAATGCTAAAAAACAACAAAAGCTGACAAACGGACAGACACAAATTGCAACCCCATAAAACAAACATGTTGTTTAATGAACCGTCATTCAAAATAAATTACAGATGTTTTCTAAAATAAATGTTTCTTTGATTTGCTGTGTGGACCCTGTGACCCTCCTCTCCCATCTCTAAATACGCCCTTGACTCATATCTAGCATATTTAATGCTGACTGTTGGAATGTTCTTCATTTATAACATGTTACAAACGTGCTACAAATATACTCGCATATCTAAAAAGGACGCAGCCGCATTTAATACTGTAGCCGTAGATATTAAAAATCAGAAATCTACTCGGACTAGGACGCCTTTCAATGTACTTTGCATCTAATTCCTTCCTGGTATTTTTTAGGGATTTATAGCTGACTCGTTCTTGTTAAGCTTTAACTGAGAAGTACGAAGGCTTTGTGTTCAATTGTAAAAATTATTTCAAGAACTATGTTATATTTGTATCAAGAATTTTATAAAGAATAAAAAATATAGATTACGACGTTCAGTATCAGTACCCTAACAAAGGCCCTTAGGTCACGAATAACCTATAATTAGATCTGAAATGCTTCAGCTTATGAGCTAAATGTTTTTCTGTGCTTTGTACAATTGCAGCGTCAGTTTAGGTTCTTGACTTGAGAAGCAACATTAACATTAGTACCACACATTTAGATATTTTGATTTATATTGTTTGAAGGTTAAATTGTATGTTATACAGTAAGTACCTTCTGCAGGGTGGATATTATATTTGCTACTTTATTAAAAATACAAATTGTTGAAAATTAAAACATTAAGACATAATATTCATTAGCCATTATAATTTGTGAATCCATACTTCACTTAAAAAACTTCGTGTCTCATTATCGGGTGGTGAAGTTAATTGATAATGGGTTTTTACGAAGTATTTTTAATTGTGACATTATTCACCTATTCTCATCAACAAAAGTGTCTATCCGTAAAACGTATGGACACTAGATTAACTAATCTAACATCACACAATAACCAAGAGTAAGTCAAACATTTTATACAATATAATAACAAAATAATTTTTAATATACGTACCTATAGCCTATACGTGTGTCAATTTTATTCTCATTTGGATAGTTGAAATTTAGTTGAGGTTCGACTCAGAATTCCACACATCCACAGTAAATAAATATATGTTACGGGTATAGACAATGCGCGTATCAAATCGTGATGTCTCAAAAAAACTCTAAATAAAAAAGCGCAAGATATCCTTGATATCGTAGTCTATACCAAAACAGGCCAGCATCGATGGATTTTTAGACGTTGCCCCGACTCGAGTACAGGGATGAGCTATTCAGATTTGAAAACAGAACGAAGAAAGAAGGTGTACTAATCTAGTGCGATTCTGACGCCCAATCATAAGTCGATTCAAGTTGTAGAAGTCTTCTGATTGGGCGTCAGAATTGCACTAGAATAGTACACCTTCTTTCATCGCTCTGTTTTCAAATCTGAATAACTCATCCCTGTACCCGAGTCGGGGCAACGGTTAACAATCCATCGATGCTGGCCTGCTTTGGTCTATACCTTATACATGTAGCAGAAAAAGGAAAACTTTATCTATGAATAATTGCAATAAGCAATTTTGTGGGCTATCGTTCACGAATGCATAACTAAAGATTCATACGGATTTAATAAAAATTAGTTTGTAGCTCCAATTGGTAGACAAGATTGTCATAATTAACGTGTAAATCGGACATTTTAACATGTGCGAGTTAGCACTAAAGAGTCCCTTAAAAAACTAGGGTCTAAAACGCGGATTTATTCGGATTGTTACCTAACAGGGACAATAATGGTTCCAGAAGGTAGTTAAGTGGAAGTTACCAATTGAAATCGTCATGTTTGAGGGTTTAACATAGCTCTCAAAATCAGCTTTTTAGCACATCTGAGATATGCAGTTAAAGAATTTACGAAACTACGGGCATTGTGAGATACAAATTAGCAAAATGCTTGAAATTCAAACAGCCTTCACTTCGTCAGTACCCGTAGTATATATTTATTTACCCTGACATTTATCAACCAAACATGCCCTATGAACAAAGTTTAAAAGAGCCAGGCTAAAATGGTTGAAATGGACAAAAAGATTTACGATATTTCAGGTTTGGAGCAATGTTAAAGACTTTTTTGTTTATTTGCAGGAAGCCCTATGTTATAATAAGAGTTTTGCCATACTTTTTTCCAAAATATTCTTTGATTTGGCCCATTTTTTTCATTTTATCCACTTGGGACAAATTGGACGCTAAGCCAAATACACTGGATTTTTTAAACTCTGCCTATGAACAATGAAGAGCTTTTTCGTTGTACATGGGATTGAGTAATGGCGTCGGAAGATGTTAGGGAGCGTAGGGACATAATCTTGTGAATATACTAAACATTGCATTTTTACACTCAGCGCTGATTTTTCCAGATAATATTCATTTTGATGCAGAAATTCATTTTAAGGAGAAATTTACTTAAAACATGTTTCATTTGCTTACGACCGTTGATAAAAACCTACTGTTTTCAGAATGTATGTGGGCACATTGCGACAATGTCCCCACAGCCAAATTTCTGTCGGGACATTGTCGCGATGTCCCCACGGTTCCGACGCCTATGTGAGAAAATTGAATTCAAAAGGAAACAATAATAAAGTTATCAATCAGGTCACACTATTTTTACTTTGGTTGAAATGTCTTTTTTACTAAATAAAAAGGGAAGAAAAGTGTTGCGGTATTTGCTACGAAACACTTGGCTGCAAGGGTTATGCCTGGAATTCTTATGATGGAGGAACCTGTTGGTTAATGGGAAGAGCTTTTAATCAGATTTCGACTTCGGAAGTTAACTTCATGGTTCTAGCAAGCACAAAAATTGCCAACAATAGCAGTGTTGACGTTTCGTGGGGAAAACTTGTGAATGAATACAAACACGGTATGGTTACTTTAAAAATGTCAATTGTCATAAAATTGTTTAATATGTATTATCATAAAATGTTTTAGAAAAATATTTAGTATTAAAAAATCATAAAAATATTTCCAGAGATTTCGAATGTTGGCCAGTTTAACGCTGATTTTGTAGTAAGGAAAAAGAGGGGAGTATTAACGTGTCCTTCTTTAAAATTTCTCAAGAATGAGGTAAAACCAAACATTATTCACCCGTGTTAAACATTTTGACGGTTTTTGCTTTTCGTTGGGTCCCACCTTTGTTAAACCTTTTTTAAATTTATTTGAATTTGCAGAATTATGAAGTCCATTGTACGTTCTCAACGAAAGATTTTGAATTGCAAAGTGTGGATTGTGACACGGAGACGTTTATTGGAGTGAAGGCAACATACCGATGTAAACCATATTTCAAACATACCGGCAGCCATTCAACCGCCTCCAGAATATGTTTACCAAATGGTCGATGGAGTGCCCTTAGTAATTATTTTGCTTGTGATTTAGGTAATTGCCTTTACCTTGTTTAAAACTGTATAAAACATAAACATTTCAGAGACATTCGTTTTGAAAATTACAGGTATTAAATAAGGTGTATATTTATTTAGAATGCGGCTTAAAAAATGATCGAGAAAGTGAGGCCATTGCTTCTGAGGTTCCATCCGCAGAAGAACAATGGCCTTGGCTTGCGGCCATCTTTCGAAAGCACGATGAAGATTTCTTATATGTATGTGGAGCGACCTTAATTGCAAAGAATGTGATATTGACCGGAAGTTTTTGCGCTTTTGAAGAAGATGACAAATTTGCTTTTGAAGAAGATGACTCTAAACAGTTGAAAGCGGAAGTGGACCCTAAGCAGATGAAAGTGGTATTAAATCCTGTTAGTAGCGATTTGTCGGAGAATTATAAAAATGCCAGATCTCAAATATTGGAGGTAATTAATATTAATAATAATAATGAACTTATTTAGGTACGTTGACAATTAGATTACGCGTATTTAGAATGTGTTTTATACAAGTTACACAGGCACCCTACGAATGTTTTACACTATATTTTGTTTAAATGTAAAACAAAACCAGCTGACAATTACTTCAATTTACCCGCAACACCAAAAACTAGTAAAACTACATTAGAAATTCGTGCATTTAATTTTGTGTATTTATTTCGCACATAATTCTGTAATTATGTAGCTATCATTATTATGTTATTATTATTCTTACCCAGTAACCTGGGTAAGAATAAAAGGCACAAAAAAGGAAATATTTTTGAAATAAGAGCATTATGATATTTTATTTAAGTATCGAATAACACTTTTCTCTAAATTTCCGTTTCAAGTGCCGAACATCGTGGGCATTGCCGTTGTCCCCCAAGTGCTTTGTCAATCGAAAGATAGTTCACCATGTATAATATTCTATTTTTTGCGCCAGAAAGTTAGTTTTTCTTGTTCAGGGTGCCATTATAGCGGTCACGGAGGGACGGACAGACAGACAGACGCTACTTAATAATGCTGTCCACCTTTTTTGTTTCCTTTACTAATTGATTTATTTAATAGGTGAAAGAAATAATCGCACACTCCAATCACAATTCCAGCGACTTCGGGTTGGATATAGCGTTGATTGTTTTAGAAAATCAAGTGGAAATTAATGACGCCGTTCATCCTGTATGTTTTCCCAACGGCAGAGATGGCAGCAACGAAATTGCGAACCAAATGTCACTTCCCGGCTCAGAAGGATATGTAAAAAAGAATTACCAATTTTTATGAATATGCTGTCACGAATTTTTAACATAAAAAATTACAAACATATACAATGGAAATGGTTTTTTATTAGGTAGTGGGATTTGGGCTGGATGGAAGATACATAGGTACCGTTGTGAGAGAGAACAAACTTTCTTTAGCCAATCATCAAGAGTGTACAGAATTGGTGAAAGGGTGGCAAAGTGCAGATTCCTCGTCCAAACTATTTTGTGCCTACAATCCCAGCCAGTAAGATTTATTAAGCCGACTTTATTCGCTTGATCCATTGTCCATTAATTTCACTATATTTTATTTCTTTTTTGCGTTGAATTCAAAAATATTATAAATTATAAAATTCTTCATTAAAAATTAACCATATCAATAAATTGTTTATTCCAAATGTCTACTACAATTTAAAAACAAACTCATCAAAGCTTATCTTAAAATCAAATGTAAAGATTCAACGAAAAATATTGGCATTTAAAAATTATTATGTTCAATATTACTACTAAGAAAAATAATTTTGTATGGCAAATAATTAGAACACTTTTTCCATCGGACCGTGGTGGAGGCTATTTTGTTGGCAGCTATATTTCAGACCGCCTACGTTATCATGTCCAGGTAAGCAAAAATAGTAATATTTTCAAATATTAATATTTTATTGAGTAATCCTTTTTGTCCGCTTTACGGAATGGACTTTCGTCTCGTTATGGAAACTACACCAATTACCAATTACCACTTCCAATTTTACTGTGACGCGCTACTTAATATAATATTAATACTTTTTCCAGAAGCAAAACAAATCATAATACGTTTGGAGTAAAACTGCTCTATTTGGTTTCATGAATATATCATTACTCTTAATTTTTAAATTGTTGCAGGGAATAGTATTCTTTGATGATTTATTAGGAGAATTCGGAAATAAAAAGAGATGCACTGTTTTTGCCCATCTGGTGTCACTTCAATCATGGATTGTTAATACACTACAGGACATAATTGATTCCACGAAAAGAATAAAATGTCCATCTTTAAAACCCACGGAGAATTCGGTAAGAATTCAATATTATTCAGAAGTATTTCCAGAGATTATGTTTTTAATTGTATTTCAGATTGACGTGCGTGTTTTTAAACTTATTTATAATTACTAATTATTAATGTGTAGAACCTTGAGGTTCGTTGCACCTTTCCATCGGAAAATCCTGAACTGTATGTTTCGAATTGTGAAAATGAGTCTTTTGTTGGAGCAATAGCTATATACAGCTGCAAACCATATTTCACAAACATCGGCAGCAACGTCATTACTTCAGAAATAACATGTCTACCGAATGGTACCTGGAGTGCGCAAAATGAGGTTTTCGCTTGCGGTTTAGGTAATTTTAATTTATCGGTTGCTATAATTTGTTTATATGTATTGTGTATAATAATCGCAAACAACTCATTATAACAGATTTTTTTTCCATCTGTGGACAGAACATCGTTTAAAATTTTTAAATTGTGTTTATGTGTGCATTGATATAGATTGTGGGATAAAAAATACACCGAAAAATAAATTCATTACCCATGGTGTTTCATCCTCAACCGAACAATGGCCATGGTTTGCAGCCATTTTTCGAAAGGAAGGAGGGAACTCCGCTTTCATTTGTGGAGGATCCTTAATCGCGGAGAATGTTATACTGACTGCAAGCCATTGTGTTACTGACGAAGAAGGAAATGCTTTGTGGTCCAAAATGTTTACAATTGTTGTGGGTGCTGTTAGTAGCAATTTGTTGGGAAATTATGAAAATACGCGAGCACAAATAATTAAAGTAAATCAATTGTTAAACAACTTTTATTTTTTGCATTGCCATTATTAATATTTTTGTCAATTAACAGTTGAGCCGTCAACATTTTATAAAATAAGGTTAATTTTTATTTGCTGTGTTATAGGTGAAGGAAATAATTTCGCACTCACTCTACAATCCGGACAATTTAGAGGGAGACATAGCCCTGCTCGTATTAGAAAAAGATGCAATAATTAATGACGCTGTTCATCCAGTCTGCATTCCTAACGGCGAAGGAAACTCCAACGAAATTACACAGCAAATGTTAATTACCGGATCACAAGGCTATGTAAAATAAAATAAATCTCCCTTTGAACAAAATGAATTTAATTGTGCCAGTATAAATTTATATGTCAACAGTGATAATTGAATACTTGGAGGTTGTCTCTTGTCATAATTGTAGATAGTTGGATTTGGACTTGACGAAACATGGAAAATTAGTCCGACACTGAAAGAAATAAAACTTCCTGTAGTAACTCACGGAGATTGCAAAGAAGTGCTTGGACAGCGACACACCTCCACACAGTTTTGTGCTGGATACACTAACGGGTATTTAGTTTAATGAGAAATTTGCGATTCATTCGATATATACAGACAGATATTATTTTCCTTTTTACATAATTCTGTGCTAAGCTAAAGTTTTGATCAATTTTCAAATACTTATATATCAGACGGAGTAATTTTTATTTTAAGTTTAAAAAAATTGAACGCTGGATAAAAATTTAAAAAAATAAATTACTGGTTGTGTCGGTATTTGCTACTGCTATTTACTGAAACTATAAGAAACAGTTTCAGTAAAAAAGCAATCAAAATGTTGTAAAATTTTTGAGTAATATTTACAATAAACAGTTAAAATGTTTCAATGATTTTTATTTAGATCCAGTCCGTGTCATGGTGACAGTGGCGGAGGGTTTTATTTTCCCAGCAAGATTCATGGAGGGCGTTATTATGTTCAGGTGATTAGAATATTAATGTTGTCAATAAATCTGACAATTCCATTACCATGCGCATGCCTGATGATTTTAAGCTGGTTGAGAGTCACTATCATATAATACTTTCAAATATTGGCTTTTTATAGGGACTTGTAAGTTACGGAGGTCAGACAGCTGAAAGGCGCTGTGACAACAAGAAGTACACTGTGTTTACTCGTATATTGTCATTTCAATCGTGGATTATTGATAAACTACAAGTTGTGTTTGCTCTACGAGATGTAGAGCTATTAACTTTTGAATGAATGTACAACGGAATGTGCACATATTACGGCAACAGCTAGGGGGTGGGGTTTTAAGAAATGTTGACACATGTTGACAGGGGCGTGGAGGTCTGGAGGTGCATCATGTTTTGACGTCAACTAAAGTATCAATACTGCTGAACCAAAGGCCGACACATTTCACCAATTCAAAATACGTGTTTAACGCCATCTGAGTGCATCAAGTGCATTCTAAACCTTGACTTCCCTTTATACTACCTAATTATTTGAAATAAAATTATATTTGATATTTATATGAAAATTGCGTTTGAGTTTTCGTGAAATGTTGGAAAGGGGGCTGGGGTGAGCCAATGTTGACAAGTGTTGACATAGGGGGGGGGGGGTATTGGAAAGGGGGCTGGGGTGAGCCAATGTTGACAAGTGTTGACATAGGGGGGGGGGTCTACAAAGGCGATTTTTTGTTAACGTAATATGTGCACAGTCCCCAAGCTGGGGAATTGTAATGCATATTTGATTGTACTTTTATTGTAACTTCAATATTGATTTTGAAATTACTTACATTGATTCTAATATTATTTTTGTATTTCCCGAGTTATTTTTGGAAATATGCAAATTAGTTTGTCTATTTTTTGCATAACCTAATATTTTGAATGTTTATTAATGCCAGTACTAAGTACATGTCATGTCAAAAAATTAGGATACAGATACATGAAATGGAAGTAACATAACCGAACTGCTTTGGAGTGCATCATACCCATAGAACCAATTAAAATTTTTATTCAAAGAACAACAATCTTCACAGCCAAAAGATTACAACTCACGGGGAAGTGGTTATCGTGGCAGGGTAGAGGGAACCTGAAAAGGACAACACACGTTGACCTTGTAAGCGAACTTCTATCCGGCATACAATTACTACAACTTCCATCAAGACCAAATCGTGCCTGTGGAGGTCGACCAGTATGACCTCCGCATCAGCACAGGAAATAGAAACGACGAGATTCCAAAACTGTTGGAACCAACAGAGGGGCACTGGGTATGCTACACAGATGGCTCCAAGATAGATGAAAGAGCAGGATGCGGTGTTGTGATAATGATCCCGAGCGGAAAATTCGTAATGATGCAACCGCTTGGGACGTATGCCACTGTATTCCAAGCAGAACTGACGGCCATTAATATGGCAGCTAACAAAATAATTGATTCAGGATTTAGTGGAGCGGTGACACTCTACACCGACTCACTCAGCACCTGCGAAGAGCTAGACTCAACGTGGTGTGAGTCGAGACTGGTGCTTGAGTGTCATGCGAGCCTCAGAAACCTGTCTCAAATGGTAAATTTAAATGTAATCTGGATTCCTAGTCACATGGGAATACCAGGAAATGAAGAGGCAGACCAATTGGCGAAGGCCGCGACTAAGCAAATAGTCTGTGGGCCGGAACCAATATTGCCAATATCTAAACAATCAATTCGTACTGCAGTGGATAGATGGGCATATGAATGTCACTCTAACCACTGGGTAAATAGAATTGATTGTAGGAATGCAAAACTGTTCCTCCCAATTCCAAATAAAATTGGTTGTAAGGAAATTATCAAACTGAGTCGAGAAAACGTAAGATTTCTGACTCACATAATAACTGGGCATTGCTGTCTAGCAAAGCATCAACATACAATAGGCAACGTCACGTGTCCAATTTGTCCGCTATGTGGGGAAACTGATGAGACAGTATTCCATCACATAGCGGAGTGCGCGGCTCTAGCACAGACACGTAACGTGCACTTTGGTGAATTTCTAATAACAGAGCAGATATCGACTCTACCATCCGCAGACCTGCTTAGATTCTGTATCTCTGCGGGAAGGATGAAAAGGTCGTAAATTAAGACCGAAAGGTCAGGTCGAGGGAGATACTGCAAATGCACCTCTTGGTGTGAGCGGTCTTGTGACATGTCTACAAATGACAGTGTCATAAACTTCCACAATAACACACACACACAACACACACACACACAACATAACCGAAAATAATTGAATCGACATTTACAACTACCTTTTGAGTAATATTTATTATTGTAATGTTTTCCACAGACTAAAGACCGATTATTATGTTATACTTTTGCTGCCTATTTTGTCAATGTCATGCCCGTAGCCAGGATTTTGTTTGGGGGGCGACCTAATAATTTGGCTTTTGGGGGGGATGGCACGACCTCAAAATACACTGTAAAAATACACTGAAAAAATACACTGAAAAAATGCACTGAAAAAATACACTGAAAAAATGCATTGAAAAAAGGGGTGATTTGCGGCCGAAGGCCGCAAATAACCCCTTTTTTTCCAGGATTTGGTGGGAGCACGTGCCTCCCCCCTCGCTACGCCCCTGGTCATTCCATAAGGTTGCTTACAAATTCATGTACTCTCGAAAGGATTAATTGTATTGTCGCTATTTTGTTGCTTATATTATTATCAACCAGACAATAATTTCTCTGCTAATCAATTAAGTTTTTTTAGATTAAAAATAAATCCGTTTCTAATTGGTTTTCTAATTGGACTACAAAAAAGTAAAGTCGTACTCTGCGGAATAGAATTTCTTACAATACCCAAACAGATTTGCCCATAATTTCATACTTTTACTATACATGTATTTCAATTTTTTTAAAAGCAATCAATAAGAATGCGGAATGTACACAAATTTAATTCAGTGATATTTTGGTACTAAATGAATACTAATATGCTTGGCCATGGCTCTACCAGTGGCGTAAATCTGGGTGTGCAAGGGGTGCACCGCACCCGGGCAGCCAGGTTGGGGGGCAGCCAACGCCGAAGGCGTTTGCTGCCTCGCGGTACACTTATTTATTTCCTTATTATTATTCCTTTTATACATATTCCTTTTAAAAAGAAAATAATAAAGGTAAGCTTCTAACTTAACCTTAAAGCGAATAAATTACGTTTTTTTCTTTTTCTTAGTAGTTTATTAAAACATTACATTTTC
>JABASD010005437.1:0-12442 GCA_019776165.1 Pogonognathellus flavescens
AAAAAAGTGAATTTTTGAATGTTTGTTTCACTACGAGATAACCTTACCCCTTCAGTGAAATTATTAATTCATTCGTTGTCTAGGAATTTTGACGATAAGCATTGAGCAACTTTGCATTTATGTCGATGAGCTAATAAAATTGGAATTTAATTTGTTATCCATGTATAAGGAGTTGTACATTTTGTCATACATGCAAACATACATGCTCATTTAGCATTACTTTCTTGCATTATATCTAATATAGCTAACTATATCTAATTATTATTTATATCAAACCAACACGCTATAATAAAATATATGCTTACGATTGTTTACATACGAATGAATGAAAATTCTCAACTAAATATTTTTGCGGTTGAGAATATATGTAATATTTTTTATTGTTGGTTTGATAAGGAAGTAGGCTACTAAAATGGTTTATTCGTGTTCCGTGAGGCAGACAAGCAACAGTAAATTACTTATGCAACAAATGATTTATGCTTTTTGCTACTTCGGATTCAACAAAATAAAAACGGATACGTTTTCTCACTGAATAGATGCTGTAGCGGTTCATAAATTCATATCATAAATCTGGTGCGAATGCGAACTGAGTTTTTGTAATCGTGGAAGTGTTGAGTGGTCTTGTATCATTTTAAGATTTTCAAATGATGACCACACCGAGTGTGAATAAGATGAAAAAGAACGGTAGTTTATTATGAGGAAACCTTTGAGATTTTAGTGATCTACAAAACAAAATTGCCATCTTCAATAGTGGTTTATTACTACTTCACCACATCCTAGTACAATTGAACTTCGACGCGTCATAAGTAAACTCTAATTCTCAGTAATCGCAATTAGACTTCATATTAAATAGAATTACTATTTTTAAACATGTTTTAACCAATTGAAAATTATTAAGAAAACGCAGGGTATGTTAGATGATAATAGCACATAACATTACATGGAACTGCATGCATCATTGCACGTAACTTGTATATATTTAGTTTGGAAATTAATATTTCCATCCTAAATTTATAATTAATGTTAGATCATTTATAAATTTGGAAATACAATTCTGCAGAACAAGATGAGTCTATTCAATTAAAAAACACTTTCCTTGTTTTGCTGTACCAATTAAGGTTTGCTCAACATCGTTGGATCCGTAATCATAATAAGTTATTCCATATGCAATTTCTTTTTCATTGTTTCCTGAGTACCTAAGTTCAATGACGCATTCGAACAGATACCTTTTCGTCTCATTCGAAGAATAATAATAGGACATCAAGCCCGTAATGTCATCAACGCTTTTGGTGAGTACGCAAATACAATGGATGTCATGATACAATAGAATAGATCGTAGCATTATTGTAACGTAATACTGAAGTCAAATCTCTTTTTACAACTTGTTAGTTTCTTCTAGACAGGAATTAGACATGAGTCATCAGCCTACTAAAGAGTGGCATGCACATTATGTTTGCAAATTCATAAGAAATGTATTCTTGTGAGCTTAAAATAGCTCCTGTTGTGTATAATAGATTATTTATAGTTGCACCTCTCGAATTTGTACATCATGTATGATTCATATAATGGTCGAACGTGCAATGCAATGTAAGTCTGGATCATTGTCCAGATCATTTTGACATGTATTGTGTGAGTAATACACATACAGCAAAATAAAACGTTAGCGCTTTTGGCTTAATGTACCTAAAACACGCAAAATAATGTAGGTAGTGGCAGGTATACAATATTTTCTTGTTTTGGCATGGACAAATAAACGTTTTGCTTATTTTTTCATGCTACACCTTTTGTTGTTATTGGTGTTTTCAAGATCAACTCTCTTTGAAGAGTGTTTATACAATGATCAGAATGATCTAAGCGGATGATTACTAAATTCTTACTGTAGTAGAATTCTTAATTAACAAAATATTTATGATGTGGGAGAAGGTTTTTTTATAGACTCTCCAAGATTATGTAAAGGAATACAAATAAAAATATGTGTGCTCTTCTTTAATATGCAAGTCGAGTGCGGTCAGTCGCGGTCTAATAAACGGTTTGTGAATGTTAAACACTAAGGAAAACCACAAGCGGACTTGCTACAACCAAACTGCTTAGAGCTGAATCTAGTGATGCAGTGTTAACGTAATATTTTCTGGAGGTTTTTTATTGTTTCTTAATTTTTAGCGTGTATTTTTAGAGGGTACTACTTCATATAAGAAAGGGCGATGTTAAAACAATTGTCATCACATCCTGTCTTTTTCCCATACCAAATAAATTACATCGTAGATAGAAAACCTACATAACCATGTTCATCAGTGTTGTATATTGTGATGAAATGTTTCTAACGAAATTGCAGCCAGAATACAAGACGGATGTTGTAAATTACCTTATTTACATAACCTTGAATGGTAATGGTTGTTTAAAGAAATTTGCCTGAATCGTGAGTTTTTCTTGTGAATAGAGATTTGAACACAATTTGTATTTTTATTTTCCTATTTATCCTACTTTTCCTGCATTTATTTATTTTTATTCAAATTGTAGCAGGATAATATTATGCACCAAGCTGTAAAACCGCTTTATTTTTACATAATGGAATCTTAAACACAAGGGGGAAAATTATTTTCATACACGAATTGATGATTCGACTGAACTGAAAAATCAATCATTAATATTTTTAACTAGTTTCTTAGTAAAAAGATTCACCTCCCAAAACCTACAGTGGTAACCCCAATTAATACTTTTATAAATTAATTGACTGCTGGTAATTACACAACAATTTCACCTTTACCAGTTGGGATTCCACAATGTGAAGTGTAAACAGTATATTACACGATAGATAAGGCTTTGCAGGGAATATTTATTTTCAACCAAATGGGAAATCAATCGAGAAACACGGATAAATCCTATAAATATCCCGGATGTTCATACTTCTTGCATAATCCACTTTGCGAAATTTACCCTCAGTTTACATACGTCAATAGTGACGCTTGATTCGTGGTAAAGTAGGTATTTCTTTATTATAACAACACAAATCTACACATACTGTATACTTTCCATACAATATGTGTTTTACGCATTTTATTCTATAGGTAAAGTATTCAGTGTTACTAAAGACAAAAGGAAATTCGTATACCAATGTATTTAGGTGTGTCTAACATGCATACAGTTAATAAGGTGCATGGACATTACTACACTTTATGTTGCACTTTCATGTGTGTACATATAACACATTTAATGAAATGTACACAGTTCTTGATGTATCATGTAAAGGCAGTACATGGTAAACAGGTCGGCTACTTACAATTGCACTACAACAGGTCAGGTCCAACGAGTTTCATTATGAATGAATATATATGTAGCTCTGATACTTGCATTCACTTATTTTGCATAATATTATTCTATGTACGTGTATACCTGAGGTGATATACACGCACACGGATATAGGGATTATATTTCCTAAACGTTCACATGTACCTCTTCTACTGAGTAACAAATCTAGCTAGTAGCAGAAACACGTTAAATACAGTTACAACGTTTGGTTAAATGTTATACTCATGAATGGGAAACTGAAAAGTGAGGGGAAACCATATTATGCTAGTTACCTACGTGAAAGTGAGGAGGGAATGAATGAAACTTATGAATGGTACACCGGTCGTTTGATGGAATGTCTTAATATAAACACATTGGATTTCCATGCAGTTTAATAATGCTTACCACAACAAAAGTCTTAAAATCGAAGTCTGATCGTCACAACTAATAATTTATGTCATTTCTGACGTACCATTGAAAAATTACAACAAAGATAGCAAGTGGTAGGAGAAATACCTACGTGTGAGAATTGCTATATAAAAGACAAAGCTAGCTAACGTTTTCAATCAATCCTTGAACGACCAAGCAATGCAAACAGTCTAATCGAAGACAAAGATACATTGTCTAATCCTAACTACAATACTCACAACATATCGACTTATAACTAGCGTCTCAATTAAAAAAGTGCAATTTTATTAAACAACATTAACCCAAGAACTAATTTTTGGCTACAACAACGAAGTTCCTATTCCTACTATTTATTTGTTTATTTGAACGAGAAATTTCAAGAAACTAGAACTATCAAAATGGTTGCGATCAACAAAGTCACATACTCAGCTACCACTTGCATTGTGTTCATTATTTTGGCAGTTTTAGCTGCTAGTTATAAATGTGCACCCCTTGTGGGGTCATCAGTCATATTTTATGAACATGCTGAAATGAAAGGTAAATTTTTAATTTATCATTAATTCAATACCTTAAAACATTCCGATAATAATTATTCCTACTATATTTAACTCGCAATAACACTAACTGAATTTCATTTTTTAAATTGATAGGAAATTCTTATCCGCACACAATTGCAAACACTCACTGCATACCAAGCAGCGGTCCAAGAGATACTTGGTCATCCTTAAAAGTAGAATCCAACTCTCCTGTATGCATTAAAGTGTATGAAGATGTCTCATGTCGGGGAAAGGAAGAAATAATCACATCAAGTACAGCAAAATTTAAACTGAATGACAGAATATCATCATTCCGCCCGTGTTAACACTGCCAATACTTATGTTCAAATATTTTATGTAAAGTATAACCATGAGCAGCAGTATTGTAATTTTATACCAACACTTGGTCTACCTATACATAAAATAATATTTATTAGTGTTTGCTAGCTTTTCTATTTAAAAACTAAAGCAACTGCGAATAAGCTGATAAATGTAAATAGTCGTACAAGAGGATTGTGTTTACGCTGATATACTTATTCTAGTGATATTAACCTGATGGTACAAATAAACAAGATTTTTGACTATATAATTAACTTGAATGGAATACTACGTACTGTATTTATTCTTTCCTACTTTTACAGCATTAAAGGGTAAAGATATTTCTTTGTATGATTACAAAAGAATTAATACATTAAACAACGAAGGAAATGATAGCACTGCTAACTTAACTAAAGTAATACGAGAGTAAGTAAGTCAAAGAAATTTCTTGGTATCATGCTTGTGTTTTTCTTCACTTCAAAGCTTATTGTAAGTCATTGTATAGAAAGGGGAAACGGAAACAAGAGAATATGCTTATCAGAAGGTAATTCAATTCAAAATCACATGGAGGAAAGCTATCGCACGAGCTCACGTCTCCTTTTCATTGACTTTCACTTCGTTCCTACACATCGAGAAGATAAAACAGCCAAAGAAAAAAGCAACTGAAGTATTTAGTTGTGTAGCAGCGGAGGCATATGTTTTATATAAACTGTCTATATAGTTTACCGACTAGAGAATGGAAGCCGGCTGCTAAATGATAGAGTTTCCACAGCCAACATTGATTTTATCTAGCCCAGTGTAGCACCGAATGGTGTAGAGACTGAAAAACTGAGTTACGCTCCACAACGAGTGTTGCAACAAAAGATACGAATTTTGACTCTACCCTCCTATACTCACTCTTATACTACTGACTTCAAACACTAACAAGACAAAGCCTAGTATTAACAGCAAACATGTTACATGAAAAAATGAACTGCCAAAGTAAGCACTTAAATAGCTACTACATGTACTTTGTACTTCAAATATATACTAACACTTCCTATGTATTGCGTAATATTTCTTTAACTTTTCTCCCTGCCCTACTGATACAAATACAAGGGAAATCGAAAATTCCTCCACAAAGCTGTTTTCGTACACCTGAAGATACAGTTTCTACTAAACTTACTCTATAATTTAGTCCTATACTCTTCTCTGAGTCGCAAAAAAGAATTGGTTAGATTCAAACGTGTTTCGGAGTTTTCGGGCGCCTCACCCCTAAAGCCATAAAACTATTTTAAAATTAAAATCGTTTAATGTATGTTTCACCACACTTAGATTTGTGGCCGGAACTCAATTTAGGTTTCATATTTGAAACTAGCGTGGCTGAATACCCCAAAATACCGAAACACGTTTGAGTCCAATTAATTATTTTTTGAGACCCAGATAAGAGCAGGAAGAATTACGATTTAATGCATGGGCAAGTGTGGGAGGTTGAGTAGGAATAATGCACGTCCTGTGAAATTTTTCTGACCTCGTGTTTATCTGTATTTGTGTCACTGTAATAATAGAAACTTTGAATAAAGTGTTAAGTTTCACATAATTTGAAATGTATTATGTGCCAATTCTGCCAATACATCTACGGAAAAGAAAGAATGTGTATTTATATGAATCAATTCAAAGTTTCAAAATATATCTTATGCCTTTGTCATGTTGTCCTAGGCCTGTCCTTTGTAAATTACGTTTTCAGCGCATATTTGATTAGTAAACATACTTTTTAGTTCATGACATGACATCAGCTAAGCATTGCGTGTGAAGATTCACCTATTTATGGTTGCTTTGATAGACAAAGGTTTTATCAGGCGAGCAGAGTAGGTACGTTGTACACTTTTGTTTAGCGACAAGGAAGGGGCGTTACAATTCTTCTTACAGGTAAACTCCGAATTGTTCGAATGAATGCTCCTTATATTGCATAAAGACTGTTCCAACATGTCATGGCCAATGGCATGGCACGTGGCACAAATATTGTATTGGCTATTCCTACATACGACAAACCAAATCATTAAATAATTGCTAGTAAAAGTATAAAAGCATTTTCAAAGAAAGGAAGTTTTTCTCATAAACTGTACAATAATTTCTTAACTGTTATAGGTACAGATAATCACACAAATACAAACAGAAGATAAATACGACAAGGTTGGATGTCAGAGGTTAACGTGTTCAACCATTACACATGAGTAAAATTTTCTTTCTTGAGACAATGAGTTAATCGTTCATACATCTTAGTAGGAAGCGCTTGGTGTAATGTAATGTAAGTTATGTAAGTAAAGTATCTTAAAGGTCATTACCTAGTTTCAATTCATTTCACCAAAACATTCATGTCTGAGATAAGGCAAAAGTGATGCAACTCACTTCGCTACTTAAACAGTGATGCAACTGATGCAAGTAAATGTTCTGTGATGTAACTCATGGAACAGAACTTCATTCAATATGAATTGTTTTGTGTCATTCTAAGAAAACTGACTACGGTCGCTACTTGGAATTTTGTGTTAGTACATATCATGAATAGATTTATTAGAACGGAATAAGGGGATTAAAATGTTTTGTAGGTACAATATGAAAACATTGCAGAAATTCGCTCGGGGAAGTCTGAAAGCATTTTGAAAGATGTGGCAACGTCAATAACCTTATTGACATTTAGAAAAATTGATAAGTACCTACGTTGTTACTTTGGGACTGATAAAAACCTAGAACACGCACAATAGAACATAAATAGTTTATTTTGAAAATATGGTGCTTTAATCAAGATTTTTCTTTGGCTAGTTCTTTCCAGTAGTTCATATATTTTTAGATTAAAAATACACATTGTTTATTTCCAAAGGAAGCAAAAGAATTTCCACAAATGTTTGAATGTTTCCGTTGAAAATTGATAATGGGGTCCTACTTGGTGAAGTGAAAGTGGGGAAAGTAAACAATTGACTATCAGGCGAAGCTTGTTAATCGCTTTAGAGAACTGTGAAGCAACAAAAGGAAAGGAAAAGTCTGAAAAGAGAAAATGGTGACAGAAGGGAAGAAGACGCGATGACAATGTAATTGGAAGCAGAACACGAATGGAAGAGATACGGACATTCTGATGATGCTCCACTTTCTCCAGTCTACACTCTACTCTGTCAGGGCTTGGGCATGTCAAAAGCATTTAACAAACAACGGAATCTTGGGATTTGTTTTGTTTTGTTGAGACGAATGGCATGGACTGAACTGAATTCTAAAATTACATCTTCTTGGCTTGACGTAAACTCATAAACTGACTATAATAAAGATGATTCTTCTACGAAAGTTATACAAATAGAGCTGTTGACGCAGTTTGGCAGTGTTTACATGCACGATTCAAATGTACCCGGAAAAAATTGAGAAAGGCATTCGTTTATTGAATCACAGAAATGTGAAAAGAAAATTGATATGTCAGTTCCAGTCAAACTTAAGTGTTAAGTCAACAACAATACTCTGCAACTAAAATATTCCTCACAATACCAAGTCTACCTATTTATGTATATAAGCATACCATACACTTGTCTAAAACTAACACTGCGGCAGTGTACTTGTACTATGTATACTTCAATTCTAACCTGTATTCTAGGCAAGGTTAATACTTTTAATCAGCGCTGTACCTGAAAATAAGTTTTACACAGAGTTAATCAGTATTCTTCCTGACAAATACACTCGTACGTAACAAAAGTTTTATTATGCGCAATTCGTCATGTTTACAGCACAATTGACAATGCAGTGTTTGATACACCTATGTAAAATACCTACCAGCATTTCTATTACGAAGTAACCGAAGCTACTTTACAAAAATGATTTATTTGTCTGTCTGTAACTGTAACCACGATATCTCAACAACGAATTAAAATGTTTTTTTTTAAATTGTATTTGTTTTTGATGATCAAAAGGAAAGTCACATTTAAAATGGGTTTCAACTGACTACATCCATCATTTAACCACTGGAACTACTTTAAAGGATTGTTATTTGTGTTTGTCTGTCTGCAACTCTGCCAGTGTAAATACGCGCGTCTCATAAAACTGTGTTTGCTTTTGCTACTTTATTAAATCCGTTTTGCTGTACCTTATTTTTCGTTGCTATTAACATAGAAAGAGTTATGGTAGTGCAACAACCTTTCCAAGGCCGCATGAGTAATCATCACATCTCAAAAACTCCTCAAAACGAAATAATCACTTCAGTTTCTGCGAAATATAACATTATGACAAACTAAAATGTTAAAGGTATTGACTATCCGATGTACCTTATATCTATACTACAGCTACAAGGGAAAAAGACCTATTGCGATTTTGTTTAAAGAGGAAATCAAATGAAGTGAATAACACTTTCTTTCAAGTTTCAAAGTAACATTTGAGAATAATAATGTTTGCGTCATTGCATTGCGTCTTCTCGTTTGCGTTTCTAAATTACATATGTAGGTATTGTATTATATAATTGAATTCAAACGGATCAAACGTTTTGTTATCCAATAAAATTAATATTTGAACAGTTGAACATTTTCTACGTAAAATAATGATAAGAAGTACATTCACTGTAACGGATACTCGGAAAGGAAAGAGGAAATCTCTTATTAGTTTAATTAACAACGATGGTTCGTTGCGATTGAAGAACAGAGAGTTCCTAGAGCAGACTTTCCAAATTACAATTACAGTTGTTATACAAGAGCACTAATTTTTGGCTTGAGTAACGAATCTCTGGCATAAAGTTTATTCGTCGATACCTACGAAATAAAAGTACCACGTCTGCTGATCCAGCGTAACTAATGTAATGCTAATTGACTATGTGACGGCGCGGCAGTCAATGAGTGAATGACAGAAAGAAAGGAGCATAGGGAAATGATTCCCAGCTTCCAAAGAAAATAAGAGTTCATTATTAGCCTTATTAAACTCCGAAATCCGAGTGTTCAACTCGGTTTTATTATTCAATTGAATGTCATTATCAAAAGCCCAAGCACCTCCTTATTACAGAACTCGCCTAGGGAATGGAAGCGTAGCAGTTTTAACAAACTTAAGCTTTTAAATGGAAAAAAGGAAATTTAGTTTATCAAAAACGCTTAAAAAGCTTTAGTTGACTTTATAGAAGGAGTAGGTATATCTAAAGCCATCGTGTTGCTTGCTGTTTTACTCCCTGGACTCCAGACTGACTGAATTGCATCGTATTTCCTTCCGGTTCTCCATGAAGTATGCACGTAGCTAAATACATCTGGGTTAGAGACTTTCTCTTTCTGTCAGACCAGTAAGTACGGATGATGGTGAAAAGAAAGTCTTGAGACAAAGTTAAAACTAAGGATCCGTTGAAATGTGATCTGAATCCAAATGCTGATTTCGTTTCGAATCACAAGGAGCATGGCTAATGCAAAAATAATTAGATTGTTTGCCGCTCGTATCTAAAATACTCGAGCTGAGTGAGTATATTCTGCAGAGAAGGATGTTATGGCCAATCAACTTTGTCTCTTTTCCTCATTCAGCTCTCTAAAGTACAAATGCTTCGACTCTGCAACTATACTAGAGCCATCCTCACTGTTTGCTTTTCCGAGTCAGAAAGCTACTTTAGTAAAACGCTACCTAACCAATGTACACACTTGAGTTGTCTTTCATCCCTTTCCATGACTTTTCATTTCCCGACACTACAATTTCCAAACTCCTCATTTCATAGGCAAAGAATACTTTAATTAATCTTCGTTGCATACGAAATCTACCAGTAAAATTATGGTAATGTGTACCGTGGATAATATTGTAATTGTAAACATTAAAACTTGCATATTATGTAATGTTTGCATTGAGAACATAAATTTTACTCAACAGACCTACTTCAGAAAATCTCTATTAACATTAACGAACTGTGTGTATGCAGTGTATGACGATACAGCTAGTAGTAGTACTCCATAAAATACACTGCAGAAAATATTAAAAGAGAAATCCATTATGTAATTCAATTGTGCAATAAAAATTATATTTTTTATATCTGAATACAAACACAGCATTTGGCATTAGTGCATTATGGAATACCTAAATATGAATTGGCAAGCTCAGGAAGCATAATATGATTTGGCTTTTGATTTTGTGTTCATGCTTATAGTTTTCAATTCAATTATTTGTATCTGCAGACATTAATTTCACTTTTACGACGACTAAATTGTCTACTAATGCCACGGCACTGGAACGCACACTCAAAAGGTTAGGGTGGAAATTTTAGTATGTGTATATAGAAAGAGAATCAGAGAGAGAAGAAACAGAAAGCTACAACAAATAAACCATTTGATATTTCCTAAAGGATATTACTTTCTCTTCCCCTCTATTTCCTTAGTCACTTATATAACTATAACTTTAGTAAATACTTTCCTCATTCCTCTTCACTTGTTCTTTTCCCATTTATCATTAGCAGTCTTCACCGCTCCCCCTCAAGCAACTAAAACACAATATGTATTTCATATACACACACCGTCTACTGCTTTCAAAGCTAGAGCTACAGTCGTAGAAATTCCATATACAGATATCACTGACTTTTACTTTACTCTCCGTCTGCATTGCTTGTTGTAATTCTCCATGTTTGTCCTCCTGTCAAAAGTTTTATTTTTATGATAGAGAGCCGACTGGAAAGCTATACATTTTCGGAGAGTCCAACAACCTCCGTTCCGATACCATACAGCAGCAGTCTACAAACTTGCTTTCCTTTTTCTGACTCTACTTATATTATTACTGCCACTATTGCAGTAAATAAAATAATAACCTATACGCGTATACAGATACAAGTACAAATAACATTCGTACTACAACGTAATAGTATGATGTAGCTGTAAATACGTCTATATTATATGATCCACCTTTAAAAGTTTTAATTCAATTGACCTGCACCACTGCATCCGATTACAGCCACGAACTTACTAATACTTACGTCTATACCTGCACAATAACGCACACCCTCCGTAAACTAGAAAGACGGACTTCCAACTTTTAGTAAAAGTAGAAAAAATTCGAATGGACCAACTTTACTAATTGTAATTGGAAGGGAAAATAACATCAGAGTTCTTTAATGGCAAAGATCTAAAAAATGAACTTAGTGGTCAAAGAAACTATGTACCGACAGAAAGAAACAAAAAATCAGCTCTCTCGCTCTTAGTGCATTAGTAGAGTTTGCAAATATGGAATTGCATCGGTGGAAAAATTGTGTGTAGCTTATGCCTATTTATAAGCTAAATTCGGGCTTAATGTAGTTCTGCAGAAAAACTGTTCCATTTCATGCAGTCCATCATGCAAGGATTTTGTTTACTTTTGTTTGGAAGTGGTTCGTTGCAAAGTTGCAACGTTAGCTGTATATATTCTCAGTTCGGCTCATGACAATCCTTTGCTGTACACACAACACAAGAAATATACACAGAAAATCTAATCCACCACAATAATGCCGTGGTTCTATTTCGTTCTCTTATTAGTGCAGTATACTAGTGTACAGCCTCGTTCTCCGACTCGGATCGAAGTTTGAAAGTTGTAAATCGAAAGAGTTTTTTCGTTTTCTTTTCTGTTCATTGTGCATCTGTGTGTTTGGTAGTGTGTAGGAGTATAGTGAGTGAATCCGTGGTTTCCTTTGCAATGAAAAAAATAAAAGAAAGAAGGATGGGATCGACTCTTTTCCTTTTGCACTGAACAAAAAGTATAAAGAAACTTTCTCTTCGGTTCAATTCCACCAAACCATGCCAAACGACCAGTGAGGAGCAAACTTTAGGAGAAACTACAAGAAAGCCGGGGAATGTAGCCAATAGAGGCCGGATTGGGTTGGCTTTTTCCAACCCAACCCAATTTCGACCCATTGAGAGCCCAACCCAACCCAACCCAAAACCCAGTCCTAGAATCGTAATGCCAACCCA
>JABASD010005439.1:0-12438 GCA_019776165.1 Pogonognathellus flavescens
ACACAGAAATAAAGATCGAAGACAAACATTGCTTACTAATTCTAGAATGGGAGGTGGTGACTCTGGCGTTTCTTGCGGTGGGTAATCTGGCCTAGCATCCTGGAGGTGGTGGCTCTAGCCTAGGCAAGAGGTACTCTGGCCTGGTGGTGCTTCTGGCCTTCGACATATAGTCATAAAAGATTTATAGTGAGACCTTTAAAGTAAAGTTCAAATATGCACAACTTTATAATAATATTATTACCTCTACTTAATTCTTTGGTGAATAATGTAATGAAGGCACTTTGCTTTGTCCGCTCCGTCGTAAACAACAAGATTCCACTGAAATTGAAAGTAAAGTACCTAAAATGCGGAAGGAAGGAAATGTTTTTGTTGAATGTGCAATGTGGAAAAAGTGGAGTGGCCGAACCTAATAAGTTTCAGATGGTTATGTTTATGTGCGATGTGATAGTCATAGGTGTAGAGATGGATTTAAAAATATGGAATTCCAGATCAGCCTACGCACTCCTGCTGCTAGTCGCATTTGATACGATGAGGAAGAGGTTGTGGAAACAGATGAAGCATCTTTAGTCTACAAAGAGCGGTCATAAACTTGTGACAATAAGGGTCACACGACCTGGACATTTGAGCATTCAGACTTGCACATGCTCGCTGTCGACTCTCTTTGTGTCTCGCTATACACACAGTGCTACCTTTTAGCGAACCGATTCTGTTTTATGTTTTTGTCTGTATTAAGTTGTTGTCCATGTCCTGTTCAATTTTCTGAACGACATGAAACACGTTACGGCATGCAATGCCATCAACATAATCACATGAACCCATATAGCTGATCCTAAACTTGAAAGGGTAAAACGGCTACATACATAAATGCATTCACTACGTATTGAGCGCATTATAGTAGGTAGCAGTAATACCAGAAGTAATACTTTTGTATCTGTCACTGTAAAGAATAAGTAAGGGACGGCTCCGTTTTTTGCACAACACAAACAGTCAGGAACACAAGGTGCAGCAACAGTGTCATGTCACTCTCAATGTTCAACCAAATCCAGTCCTGAAATGACCACACTTTGCTCCAGTCCCCTTCCTCCGTCCTTCCCTTTCCGTGTTAGCCGGCTGATGTTGTAGAAGATAAGACTCTGCGTATTATTTGTATACTGCTACATTTATTTATATTATCTTCATAAGGATCGAGTGCGGAGTGTCTATACCTCTGTAGCCTTGCACTGCCAGATACGTTTATTTCCATGCAGTCATACCTGGCTATATACAAATGATATCAACGAGTCCCTTTCGTTTTCCTTTATCAACTGATGTGATGGTGGAATCGTTCCCTTTTATTTTATCGCGCTGACTGAACTTTGGTCCATGACATTATGATCCTAACTGTATCTTTGTTGCTCCTGCACATTTATATAGAGCAATTTTTTCTTTACTTCAATGAAGGATACTTCGTATAAATGTTACAGGCTACGTCCACAAGCCGTGAGTATGGCTTTTGCATTAAAGCAAATGTGAAAATGATAATGCCAAGACATAATAATGAAATTGAATGCTTAGCTGCTCCAGCCATGCAGCCTGTTTGCTTTTCTCTTTGCTCATCTGTGCGGGCACAGACATCCATAACATACCTGCACTGCAAAAGACAAAAAACGGACGTGGGTTCTTGAACTGCTGCATAACATTGAAATGCCCATAGTTTGGGCGCACAAGGAAAATGATAAAATTATATTATGTACAGTTGCATTGAATTTGAAAGTGTAAGGTAACTTATTGGAATGGAGAACACAGAGTTAACATCTGTTCCTGTTTCCAGACGGAAGGAGGAAAATGAAAAGCGGAAAGGATTCGGTTGCAAAACACCTGCACAGCTTACCTTTGGCTTGCACGCTTGCTTTACTTCATTCTTTCCTTGCGGTGTAATGTGGACGGATGCCTCTCCTGCCATGTACTCTCAACTTCCACATATTATGCTTAATATACGTTATACAGATAAATGTTCTTAGAACTTACGACAGAAGCTGTAGTATGCAGATACTTTAAAATTCTTACATAAACTATGAGCACTGAACTTTAAACTTTTTAACCCATGTGTCTACAGTATACCTATAGTAGCCATATCTTTGAGTTAAGAGTGCGTGCTTATCCATTTGCCTCACATTTTGTGGCAGTGTCCCACATAAATGTAAATTGATATCTTTGTCATACATCTCGATCCTATCAGAAATCTAAAGAATGGGAAATAAGAGAGATGTACAAATGAAAAAATAAGTAGAGCAGTAGCAAGGACAGTGGCAATCTTCTTATGTTGTGCACAAAGGAAAAAGTATTTAATGTTGTCTGAGCTTCACTATTCACCTGCCAAGCTGCTTTTCCCATTTTCATAATTCCTCTACTTATATTTTGATTAGTAATTCGAAGGAAAAAATGTTAAATTCCCTTTCTGAAATTAATCCAAAGGACTCGGAAGCTTTTGGCTTTTGTAAGGCTTACATTTAGTCATAACCATACGACACCGCTTTAGTCCACATGCAAGTACCCTTCGTGTTCAGAAAGGATTACAATGTGTCGGGGAACTGTTTTTCTGCCGTGTGCTATGAATATGCACAAAATAATATGATGAGAAACCGGAAGGAAGGATTTTCCGTGGGTTTTTAAGTCTCTCAGTCTCTGCCAAATAGCAAAAAAAGTATTCTCATGCAACATTTCTCGTCTGTTGATGAAATTTATGGACACAAGAATTCCGTTGAGTAATGCGTAGTGCATCCTGCAATGTCAATATTACATGCATTCAATGAACCTCTCTGTTATTGTGTCTCTTGTATGGATAGGGGCATAATCAACAATCAACAGTCTGTCCCACAAAACTAGAACATGTCATATTACCGTATAGGAATAGAGACCTGGCACCGTAACCGAGAAAGCTGTTGCGTTCCATTTGACTAAGCACCACAGATACCTAAATGTATTCCCATTTTATTTATATGATCATCGATCTCGCCTACAATTATGTAGAATAAAACATTGTTACCAATACTAAAACAAATATATCTTCCGTGCATTTCTGCATCAGACATTCAGAGTGACATTCAAAAGCTCAATTATAAAGACAAAAGCCCTAAATGTAACACAGGAAACAAAATAGTAAGGTACAAATTAAAGGAGCAACAGTATTATATCAACATCGTGGGAATAAGTTTCGGCTTATTTTAGGCGTTAAATTTACAATGTCTATATATCACTATTACAAAACGAATGCGTGGATTAAAATTGAGTTGAAAATTCAATTGAATGATCATTCCTAATTGCTCCTGAAGGCATACTCATATACTTGTACATATATATAGTTACATGGAGGAGAAGCTACCAATACCATAATACCACAGCCTTGTAGTGTTGCATCCTCCATTGTAAAATAATTGTATCAGAAATACCCATCTGTTGGTGCAATTGTTGCATGTACACAAAGAAGCAAAAGCTACGGGTAGTGCAGGGGACGGTAGAGCACGGCATTTTTGATTAAACCACAAAATACTCGTGATTGTTTACTGTTATGAAAAAGGAAGTTCATATGTCATGACATTCGACACGGGGATAGTTTAGACTGGAGCAACAGAAGCATCCAACAAACTCGGACAATCAACTGGATCACATCACATTACATAATACGACAGGGTGTGTGAGAACCCAACCATTCACACCACACACATTCCTCTACACTTTTGTCAATCATTTTCGTCATTTCGTGTACAATGTCGTATATTGTATATCTGTATCAATATGATGACACTCGCATAGCTGAATTTGCAGGAGACTACGGGTATTTGTGTTGTGTGTGAATGGAAATGTGTGAATGCGGAGAGAATGGTAGACGGGAGAGCTATGCGAGGCATTCAAATTGGACAGTGGCACATAATAATAAGAGAGTGAGTGAGTGAGTGAGAGTTGGTTGTAGAATATTGTGCTGTGCCATCATTTTCCCGTTCGTCATATGGCACATGCATAAATGGAACAGCGGGCATCATCATCTTCGTATTGACTGTGAATTCGAACTGACACGGCAACTCGGGAACCAAGTGGGGAAAATCCTGGGAATTTCTATTTTTTGCATTGCAGCACATTTGACATTGCATGTTAAGTTAGTGCCACTCGCTATACGCTTAGTCCGCTCTCCTTCTCCCAACCAGATCCACAATCCACACAAACGAATTGAAACTGGAAGTTGACTACAAGTGAGAGAAAGAACATGAGCACATGTTTTAGCTTTGTCAGCTTTATTTCTCCCCAACAAGTGCATTTCCATATTTTTCATACATCCTTCCTTCATACTTTACAAACTTACAACATCATGCAATAATATCCATCTCATCTATCCACTCACACACAACGTGTCTCTCTACCTCCCAATCCAACTGCCCTTAAGTGTCTCTATTCATATCACTTCCACTCTAGTCTGTAGGGCAGGTCTATATTGTAGCTCATGTAATTTTGGCAGTTCATGCATACATAGGTAGCTATGTGTAGAATTGGAGACCCGCAATTGCATCGTATTTTATATCTTACTGTTGGTAACCTTCTTTCACAAAGGATTAATGGCCGGTTTTAATTAAAAAGTGTTTTATTGCCAGTTTCCTTCACGGCTTGTTGGATTCAGTTAAGTCAAATACACGGAAAATGAAATGATACGTAAGCAAAAGACGATATAACAAACATCGCCAGACATTGAGTTATACTACGTGTACACAATACATACAATACGTAATACTCAAACTTAAATTCTTGCTCGTTTATGCAAACTGGAAATCATGTAATGCCATAGCTCTCCAGGGAAATATCAACACTGCCATACTCATGAACACAATAAATTATTTTCATGATTAAATAAATACGCCATTACAAAACGGAAAGTATCGGAGTCAAAAGTGACGCTGTTGTGAACTTTGACATTAACTGTGACACTGTGAGGAGCAGTTTAACTGATCTGACTACAGGTATTTACTTTTGTCATTTCTCGAAATAATAAAAATTGGCATAGTATCAGTATTAAAATGCAATGCACTATGTTGAAGCTTGTATGACCTCCACTCACGGAGTTGACCTACTAACTTCACAATAAATCCCACAAAGTCGGGTACCAAATTTTAAGTGACGAAGTCAATTAATGTGATGACCAAAGCTGTCCGTCCGTTCTTCCCCACGATAACTCAAGAACGCTTTGGGATATTTTGACCAAATTTGTTACACGTACTAGTGAGGACCAATGTGAGGCTAAGTTCGAAGATGGGGTCAATCGGTCAACTCCTTCATGACCTTTGACCTTGTGTAGTGACTACTGTGTTAATGTAGCCTCGAATGTGCAATGCGACTTCCATTTATATTCGAACGTGAAATCTGTCAACTTTTGAATTTGAAGACTTTGAATATTGCGAGAAATGGCAATTAATTGATGTTTTTTAATACATGTAGTCACTGTGGCTGTGACACTGCTACTGACAGTGTCACAGTTGATATTCTGATGCTATTGTAAATGTTACATTATAATGGTTCAAAACACAGTGTAATGTTCCCTTCTTCACTTCTTTCAACCGTTACACATAGTTTATTTATTTTCACCCAAGCACATTTTGTTGTACTGATTCACAAAACAATCCATGCCTTGATATGAATTTTACAAATATAACAGGCACAAAAATCATTTCATAACACAATCGATGATAGAAATTATAAATTCGTCAGTCGACTTTCTGCTGTTATCCAAGAATTGTGTGACAGAAGCGTTTTTTATCATTTTAGCCATCAGTAGTCCACACCGATATACTGTTTAATGAATCATTACATTCTTTAAATAATGCCATGTGCAGATGCTACCGTTTCTACAAAACACCTTAGCATAACTATTCACTAGGGTGTATTAAAGAAAGGAACTACCAAATAAAAGCAAAAGTTGGCCACAAATGTTTATCAAGAGCGTAAAAGAAATTTTATTATAAATATCGTGTCGATTTGTGTGTGCACAAAAATAGGTTACTTGTGCATGACAGTGAAATTGTATCATTAACTGACAGAGACAAACATCTGTATAAGTCCTTAAGTACTGAGCGAGTATATGGATTATGCAGAGTATTTACATAAGCGTAGAGAAGAACACAGCAGCAGCGCAAGACATTAAATACTTTATTGCCCAGCATATCCGAAACACAGCAGACATTAGGATTGTGTGAGTGTAGAGTATATAAGTGGGTATAGCTGTAATATAGTGATTTGGTTAACTGACATTAGTGAACGTAGAAGTGGAAGTGAATCGGAGTATAATGGCATCTGAAATTGAGTTGCTAAAGTTGGTATGATATCTTGGTCACATCAGCCAAAGGAATGGGATTGAGAGTGCGGTTCCGTTGTGTTGTAAATAGTTGATGTGAGTAGCAGGACGAGTAAACAGAGATGGGTTGGGATGGGAGTCGTAGGAAGCAACAGTAACGTAGTGATGGAGAGTTGGGAGCAACAGCAGCAATTGTTCAAAGAATGCACATTACCACAGGGACTGCAGAGCAACAGTAGAGTCTTCTCTCTCTCTCTGATTCTAAACTTGAATAAAACATTTGCATATCTAAACTGCAATATCGTGTAATGTTGCCGGATGGCTTCCTCTTGTTTCTCCATAGAACCCACCGTTAAATATTCCGCACTTTCATTTTCAAAGTGTGCACTGCAACTTTGTGTCATTCCTTATGCAAATGTCTTCCATATTTAGTAGCAGTTACAAAACTCTACTTCAACGCAATATTATTACTACACTCCAGCCAGATTGGATGAGCGGATTTTGCAGCTTCAGCAAACTTATCCATGTGTCGGCCTACTTGCTTCCAATCAACCACTATTGTGGCAATCATAACAAAATCCAGGGTTCCCAAATTCTCAATCTACAGAAACATTTTACTCTACACATTCTGCTGTTTTAAAATATGTAGACATTTTTAAAATGTCCGAATATTTTGCAGAGAAGTATTCTCGTCCATAAAATAAACCATTTGTAACGGTCCAAGGAAGTGACGAAGGGAACAATGACCCGCCGTTGTGAACTGAACGATAAAACGATAGCACGGTAAAATTAACATGAACTAAGACACTGTTGGTACCAGCAGAACTGCTCCGGTTCCGTGGATTAAAAACAATAAGAAATATTCAAACACTGTTAATCTCTCAATTCAAAAATTAGCAGTTTTCACTTTAAACATAACTGAAATTCACATAGCAGAAGGTATTTAGAATGAAACGAATATTTGAGAGAGTAGGGTCAAAGGGTCGCTCTAAAGGGTCAAAGGCGATGAAAGAGTTGACCGATTGACCCCATCTTCGAACTCATCCTTCCAATGGACCAATGGAGTACTGTACATGTACTTGTACTTACCAAGTTTGAAGTCCTTGTCTTAAATCGTTCTTAAGTTATCGTGGTGAAGGACAGACAGACGGACAGCTTTGACAATTCTATAAAGTAAATTAGTTGCTTAATGAAATGGCAAAATATTTATTTCTGATTATTAATAACAAAATTTTCAGATTTTCACACATACATATTATTGTACCCAATGAATTGTTAATTCTCTTTACCGACATGGATAGAATTATTTTATTTGTACAAAATAAAGAGTTGTCTGTATAAACAGTATCTAATAATCTAATAAGTTTTGAAAGACCAAACCCTGACACTGAAGACGCGTGTAGACATAAGCGTATTTGCTACGTAGAGGAGTCGGGTGGTGTCCTAATCTAAAATCGACATGAGAAGTAACTTCATAAGGTCGATTATGCAAAAGCAACACTTTGAGTGGCAAAATGCCTTGCAGTGTTACATTGTTGGTAATGATCGACGGAGTATACCTAAGGCAGTTGTACTTGTAAGGATTTCTCACAGACACCGACCAAGGCATCAAAAGAGTGGCTTTAAGAGATTACCCTTTTCGGGTTAAAAGGAAAGCACTACGGGGCATATTAAATCGGGAAAGCTAATAATACTCCTGTCTTGTTTAGTCCCATTTGTTGCCATCCTTATGTATCATCAACTTGTTAGTACAAAGCAGTGCAAATTAAACAGTCTACCGTCACAATTTCCAAAAGTTTAGAATTGCATTCACTGGCACTGACAATGAGAATTAGTCACCTATACACTTCAAATGCATTACTTAATGTGACGCTGTAGCAAATTCATGGAATTTTACATTTGGTAGTTCTGTGAGACCATTAAACAACACCTCGTGTTGTGTTGTATGAGTAATAGTTCGTCTGTATTTATAAGCAAATTCTCAAGTTCTTCTTAATACCACCACCCTGCTAAGAAAATCGGAGATTAAATATTAAAGGAAGCGCACAGGCAAATACCCCCAGGCGAAATGGGAAACAACTTCTCTTTTCATTCTTGAAAATACCTTGACCTTGCCCTTTGGAAATTGAGTTGTGTCCCAAGTGGCTGCAACTTTACCTACATCCCTTCTTACGGTATAATCTACAAACTGATTTTCTTATAATGCTCTGTGCCAGCACACTAACCCTCTACACCACGTATATTTACAACCACCGCTGCTTCCAAAGTTCCATAGACTCTAGCCAACAAAATCATAACAGACAGGTACAAATGCACCTTGTACTTGTAGCAGAAATAAACAATCATTTTTTTATAAAATCTATAATTTATTAGCCCTGTATATAGTATTCATCATTTCCGTGTTTTACAATACAGACAAAGACAAAGGGAAGCAGGCTTGTTACTGTCTTAAAAAGAGTACATGTGTTGATTTAAGTGAACATGTGTTCTTCATTAAAAATTTAAAGGGGCAAGAAAATAGAATGCAGGGAGTGAATTGTGGATGTATTATGGCAATTGGATTTACATAGAAGGGGAGCGGTTTGAATCAGTGTTTCTGTGTGCAAGAGTACACATTTACTGTTCAGATACGCCTTACTTATGAATTAATAACAAACAGCCGATGTGAAAACCTATAATCTACTTTCACAACTACAACTTACAATTTGTCCTTTTAGTTGATTTACCTGAAATACTTTCTGATTACATGTAGCATGTGGCTACACAACATCGTCTCATTTTGTCAACATAACTAATTGTATTAGTAACTAAACAACCGCACTTGTTCATAACTTGTGAATTGCGGTGACAAGAAAAATGCTTCCCTTTCATGATATGGAATTCTAAAGCAACATTATTCAATTGATTGGAACACGAAATACTGCGAAACCTATAATCAACCTCCAATCATTCCGTGTGTACAGAGTGAACCTTATTAATAAGGGTCTTTCCTCTATAAACTTTTTTGCTATAAAGTAGTCAACTCTAAAGAGTGGAGTGGATGTTTTAATAATCGCTACCAGAATTGTCCTTCAACCAGGCAAACTATTATTACGTGAGTTTATGAATGTACCGTTATCTGTAAAAGGAGCAAAGTTCAATCTGTATCCTCATCATGAGTTGATCCTTCCATTCAAAATTAAACATTCAACAATTCATGACCGGAAATAGCAAAGGTGCATTGGAGCAACTTGATCGGTCAGATTAACAATGCGCTCTGTCTCGTCTCCTGCCCTCCAACAACTACGTGACTCAATGCTTGTTATTCTTGCACTTCAATTTCTCTGTCTACACATCAAATGTGAATGCGGGTATAGCAAAACTAAAGAACTCGATGAATTATTTTGGTCCAGGTGAAATGAAATTTTCATGAGCCCTAAACTCAACCCTTTGTCATTGTCTTATTGGACAAAGAAATCCAAATGAATTAAACTTGCACTATTGAAAAATTATGATCAACTACTAATATTTCTCAGTATTTCAATACAACTCGATACAATTTGCTCTCTCTCATTCATAATAAAACAAATCTTGAGTTATATTTAGTAACGAAAAGCGATTAAAAGAAAGACTATCTGTGGAATTAAAAAATCAACCCTTTAAGCTACAGCTACAAAATGTTCCAGTAGTGGCGCTACTGAAAATGGGTTGAATGAATAGCAGAGTTGGGATGCATCAAAGATGTTTCATCGTTTGATACAATATGTGAACTAAACTTGATGCGATAACATATCGCTGCTTTCTACAACTCAACAATGTTTTCACATTGTAAACTTGAGTGAATGTGATAAAATAAATTGTTAACGTACACATTTCTCTTACTTATCAATGGAGTCCTTTGACATACAATCGAAATTAACCCTTCTTTTTCATTAAAAAAACTTCCCACTCTTCACAAAATCAAACTACATTTTTCTGTCACATTTTTCTATACATTTATAGAATGATGGAAAGAAAGAGGCATATAGAAGAATATTATATCGATAAAAAGAGTGAAATTATACTGTGCTGAGAATGCTGACAAGACATAGTCTTAAATCGCAAGGGAAAAAACAAAGCTGATGCGATGGAGGTGATTCTTAGCATACCTAGCTAATGTTTCAGCGTTATCTCTAATCAGTGCTAACTCTAATATGATAGTAGCTGTAGGAATAAGCATGGATCCATAGATATTATATGCGCATAAAAAACTGTTCACTGGACTCATCTGTTGTTCTCACTGTTGGAGTAGGGAACCACCTGATTTGACATGAAATTAAACTAACCATTGTGCTGCTCCGTTGGACTGGATTTTATATTCGCCTGAATAAGTGGTTTAGTCTTAAGGGCCCAGCCACGTGCCCTTATTCACACACAGCAATATAAAAGGCAAAGAGTTAGCTTTATACAATATTACACAACACAGTGTATTCATTTAACTGTCATAGTCACATGTTTTCGCCAGGCCCTGGGATGACTACTTGTATTTAGGAAGGGCAAAGCTGGTGTTGTTGGATGGATATATTGACTAGCTCATGCTCAGCCTTCAAAACAAACACCACTAGAAAAACCAACATCGTATTTAGTTATTGCACGATTAGGTGGAGTAGAATGCACATAGGTATAAATTATGTTTCCCATATAAAGAGTTACTGCAGCCTGTGTGTTCGACTTGGGCATTTGCTCCATTTTTACTTTTACTGACACATAACAGAAAGAGAATTAGCTCTTCCCATCATACCAGGCTGTTGCTTTCCCTGGAATCTTGTTACAGCCAAGCTGCGAATCGTATATCATGAAATGAATTGTTGCGTTCTGTAGTTGTTCTATATATACAACTACACAACCTATAGATTAAACTCATATTAACTGCACCTCCTTTATATTCTTCATGTGATGGGAATTTTTGTATTGAATCGTGTGTTGCTTTTCACAGCCCGCGAGCTACTGTAAACTATAGCTCAATATTGGTTTATAAAAACACAAAGCTATACAACTTATATTTACTAGTACGACTTGTTATATCAATTTATATGCGGCCAAACATTATAAAATAATATAAAACTGATATATTAGTATTTTACATTATAAGAATTATTATACTGTATACATATTATGTAGGCAGTAGGTACAATACACTATAAACACTATTATTCTGATTCTTGTTAGGCTTGCTACAGTGTCTCATGAGTAAGAAGTTATACAGTTGCTAGAATGAATGTTTGCAATGCTTTCTATCAGAAATATTGAATTTACTTTTGTGAATAGAAATAGAAGTTGGATATGGGGCATTTATAGTGGGGCACCATGAATTGATAAAGCTTATGAAGTACACATAAAGAAAAGTGCCCGTGTGTGTATGGATGTGGATTGGTTTCGTTATTATTATAAACACCCTGTCATGTTCATGTGCAGTGTTTAATTGAAATCTAAGCGTCATTTATCCCTCCGTTTGTTGCCGCATGACTGCTTTATCGTATTTTGAAATCTGACTTCTGCAGAGCACAATGTAGAACGCATGTTGCATTCGGAGTGTCATTTACACGTATTGCCACTATATTTTCATATTACAAACTATTGTCTGTTGTCTGGGAAAATATAACTGCATTGCACTATTCCAGTTTCACTTTTTTCTCGGCTAGGTATGTGGTTTCTGCAATTTACCTACATGGCATGTATACTTATGTATAATTTCATACAGTTGGATTTATTCACTGTAAATCAATAATTTGAAGCCTAAAAATAGCATTTGACCTTCTAAACTTTATTCAGATTAAGTTTTCAATTGCTGCCAATGTCAATTATCAATTGAATGATTGTTGCAGGTACTGATGATGATAACTTCAAAAATTATTCATTAAGGTATTATTCAGTTACAATTGGCAATGATTGCAAATAATCTGAAGCATTTTTTGCAATAATATTCATACAGCTACAAAAACAGTAGTTCAACTAATGTACCTAATTTAAATCTCGGAGGATTGCTTTACGAGTTTATTTCTTGATGTAGAGACGCGCTTACTAAAGATTTTAGTATACTAAAGTTACTAATTAGTAAAACGGAATAACTAGCTTACTATCAAAGTTAAGAGAAAATGGGTTTCACC
>JABASD010005440.1:0-12435 GCA_019776165.1 Pogonognathellus flavescens
GGGGCTAAAGCGAAAAAATCGCCTGTGGAACATTTTCTGGAAGCTGGGGAGAACTCAAGCTCGAGCCCATACGTAGATACGCCCGTGATCCCGAACCGAGCAAAACACCAACAACTCTCTTCGAGCCAACCTCTAATACATATTTACAGATAATCTACTTTTTTTCTCATTTTAACATTTCACGTCTTTATAAGTAGTTGAATAAAATGCATAGCATATTTCTGACTGCAATATTTATTGCGCCTAATGAGAATGCTATAATACGTTCGTTAAAAGCTAAATCACTTAATTAAGTATTGCAAAATTATAAATACGTGGCTTGATATGAAAATTTAGATACTTCAATCATTAGAAATAGTAGCTTACAAATTTACTTAAGGGGAGGTTGACCGGCTCATGCTAGGATGTATAATATTTATTACTTTTAATAAGTTAATCCGACAAATCAACTCTTCATGTGACACGAATTAGAGGCCTTTCACAAAACATTACTAAAATCGTTGAAACGAGCTTCCTGAAAAGTTTCGCCTTTAAATTAAATATTAAACAGTACCATCCACATTTAAAATATAAAGAACTGACACTAACCTCATGCAGTTTATTTACGTTGACACACTACTCCTGATTTAGCAGCAAAGACAACCTTAATTTCTTTGTTATTCAGATTATTTGTTCGCAATCTTCTACAACGAGGAAATGACAAAGGAATCTAGCAATGCATATGGCTCATCATTTATTCATTTAATATGCATACTTAATTTCGTCATATTAATTTCATTTGATAAATACCTAGCACACACAAAGAAACTGTGACGCAACAAAGAAGTCTCAGTCGCAGATTCCATGGATTGATCTGAATTTATTGCTGGTGCTTTATGAATCTATATAAACTAAGATGGCTTTGCGCTTTGGTTTATTTCTGCTTACTCGGCTAATATTTAAATACTGAACTCTGAATGTAATAACTTGCATTTTACATATCAATTTCATTAATTTTTCATATTAAACTGTTTAAGAGTAAAGACACCTTTATTTTTTGAAAGTTCACAATCGACACTGAATTATACATAACTATTTTTACCCTACAATTCTAAAAACCTCGTCAGGGATTCAAGTAAATGGGAAAAATGAGATACTTATTTCAGATCGCATTCGTGCTAACATTCGTGTCCATTGTACTGGAAACTTACGCTGCCGTGGCTTTGGATCACAAGAAAAACAACCATGAGGAAAACAACGAAATATCAAAAACCAAAGTCGAATACAAACCCGTACAAGCTCCAAACTCCCAACGGAAAACTTACAACCAAACTATGCTGACATCCGTACCCGACTGCTATGTAAGACTAAAATTTTACAGCGATTACATTTTTTTATTTGTGTCAAATTGCAAAGTCAAAATGAATTTTTTGTGTTAGAGTATACAAGAGGAAACTACAATTGAAACAATTGAGCGCTACATGTGTGTGGTGGAAGACATGATTTACAGCCTCCGGATTTCAGACCCAGACATGGATCCCGCATGGCTCTACTGGAATGATCGTAACCCCATGAAAACCGAAAAAGTGCACTGTCACAATATTGCAATGTTATACGAAAAGAAGTTGCAATGTTATCAGTTGTAAGACAAAATCTTTTCACACAAATCCGAATTTTTCCCGGATTGAGATTAGTAAATGTTGTGATCTTTAAACTATTTATACCTTTTAGTGCCCTGTACTTCGACGTGTTTGAAAATGCAGTGGAGTCAATTGTGGAGACGATAGAATTAGACGAGTTGTTGGATATGCCCATTGATGATATTTTCTACATGATTGAAGATCAGACAGCAATGTCAACCGAAGGTCTCCGAGAAGAAATCATCGATTTGATCTTTGAGACCATTTTAGAGTATCTTTTAGATGCCGCTTACGACACTGACACTGGTGACATGACACAAGTCAATGCAGAAGACGACGGTCCAGCAAGTTATTATTACTATTATTACTATGATCAGGAATCATAAATGCTCATCCATCCTATCCATTCTCAACCCATTCTTCCCTTCACTCAATTAATATTACCAATTAAAAATGACATAGTAGATATAACACAACACAAATATTTACCGTTTAAAACTATGTGCTTTCTGATAACATTCTAACCATAATTTATTATATCCATTCTTTTATTGCAATTATCTTCACATAGAATAAAATACAATTTAATAAAAGTTCATTCATGCAATTTTACTAAATATATTTCACTCTCTAAACATCACACATTTATTCTGAAAATGTAAAAGCCAAAAAACGGAATTACTAAACAACTTAATTCTGCAAATGTGAATAAACCTGTTACACAATTTTTTATGTGATAAATTTATACGATTATTTAATAAGGAATCAAGGAGGATTGAGAAATTGTAACACAACGATGTTTGATCAAAGGAAGTATAGATAATGTGTAAATAATAATAATGCAATTAATGTTTTACTCTCGATAATTCCAGCATTAAATTGATATGATAAATGTTTAAATAATAATAATGCAATTAATGTTTTACTCTCGATAATTCCAGCATTAAATTGATATGATTGTAGATGATTAAAAGAAACAGTCAATAAATACGATACTACTACTACTACTAATAAGGAATCAAAACAGATTTGTTGAATAATAATGTCTACTTTCTTGCATTCAGTTTAAGCCACATTCCATGGACAGGTTTCAGTGACGTTTTTTTGTCATACTTCATTGGAATCGTAGTCTTGGCGCAAGGTTCAATATCAAAGTTCAATACTAAATTGGCAATAGCCGTCTTCGCCTCCGTCAGTGCAAATCGATTAGCTAAAACAAAATTAAACAAGTTGTTTATAACCATTACATGGAGAATGTCCTAAGGAACGCATTCAAATGCATTTCCTTCATAATGTCGCAATCACAAATGCAACGTGCATTCTTCATTCCCTTATTCTTTTTCTGTACAAATAATACTACGACTGAGGTGGTACGTACCAATACAGTTACGGGGACCGTGTCCAAATGGCATGAAAGCATAAGGATGACGTTTGGCCTTTTCTTCCGGAGAAAATCTTTCAGGGTCAAAAACTTTGGGGTCCGGAAAATGGACAGGATCATAATGAATTTGATAAATGGGGATTCCAACCAAAACATCCTTGGGTACAACAACCTTGTCTGGCAGTGTAAACTCTTTAGTGCATTTTCTTTCGGTTCTTACAGAGGGAGGATACATTCTAAGAGTTTCTGTGAAAAAACAAGAGAAAATAATAACAAAGTTCAAATTTATTGTGTTAATTTATACACGGTAGATAACGGACATACCGTTGATAACTTTGTCCAGATATTCAATTTGATTGACATTGTCGTAAGTTAATTCGCCATCGTTGTGTTCCACAGCGTCTTCCAGTTCTCTGCGAAGTTTCTCTTGCACGTCTGGATTAATAGCAAGAGCATAGGCAGCAAAAAGTAGTGCAGATTGAGTTGTGTCGAAACCACCGAAAATGAACAGAATGCAATTAGCGATAATAATGTCGTCGTCTATTTCCTTCTTCTTCCGTTGTTTATCTTGGGATAGCTGAGCATCTTTTTCATATGTGTCCATTTCTTCAGTTTCTTTTTCACCCTGACCCTGACCATTTTTCATTTCAATCATCAATTGCAAAAAATCGTTTCGTTTCTCCCCAGACTTTTCTCTGTGTTGAATCGAGTCTTTCAAAATTTTGGTAAAAAAATCGTCTGCTTCTGGATCGATAACCGTGAATTTCCATATTTTGGAAACACTTGGGGAGATCATTGACGCCAAGAATCTTAACATGAGAAGGGGAGTAAATTTTATTTGCAACTTCTTGGACATTCTGGCAACAATTGAATTGGAGTCTTGGAAAATTCCGCTCTCAATGCCAAAAGCAGCCGAAGAAATGACATCCATCGCATATTTCCCTAATTCCTCTTCCAAATCTACGAGTCCTTCATTTTTCGCGATAACATCGTGCAAGTGGCTAGTCAATCTTTTGGAGGATTCTTTCAGAATCGGAAACATTCTTCTTATTTTTCCTGTTGAGAAAGTTGGACTCATAGAGGACCTCAAATCCTTCCAGTCTTGATCGGATTTATTGAAGAGCATGTTGTTCCAATGAGGATCTTCAGAATTAAACGTTCGTCTATTCACGAAATGATCAAAATCCTTGACATAAATTTGCTTGATAATTTCCATGTCTTTTACAAAGAGGAATGGATTGGCCATTTCCATGTAACCACCATAAGGAACGGAATTCAGTTGCTTATACAAAAATCCATCTATATCTTGAAATGTTTGTGTCTTCCCGAAAATTCTGGAAAAAACGCTCACCAGGTTCAAGCGCAATACTCCTCGACTGGTCCAATAATTATTCATGTTCGAGATGAATTTGTACAACAAGTAGCCCAAAATCGCCACCAGCGACGCAACAACGAAATAAGCTTGCATTCCCATTGCAATTTGATATGACGTCACAAATTATTCAATCGTATAATAATGTTGGCTAATCAGCAGAAAGGATGAAAAATTGTCCTTTGTGTGGTTTTTTCCACAATATCGAATCTGCAAATAAACGTGCAATAGACAACAAGATTAGTGAGGCACTGAGAGATGAAATAATTTCTGAAACAAATTGACTTATTAATAACATTTGCTGTTGAGCTGTTGCTAATAATATTATGATAATGAACAAAGGTGAATGAGAAATAATTGAGGATACAAATGAAAATAGTACTTATTGCTTTAAACTGAAACTCCAACAATGGTGTTGGTGTTCAGTCCGGCTTGGCTGCACTGAGCTGACAATTGCAACAACGAAATTTTAATTCTGCTTTGCATTTATTCTGTTTCACTTGCCACCCTTCACATTCTACATTATTACTATTACCTCAGATCAACTTTGATGATATGTTGTATACGAATATGATATCATATGGACAAAAAACTGTTCTGTCACAGCACCATACTAGTGAAACATTCAAGGTTAGAGCTCCCACCGTTAACGATCTGACGATGAGTCAACATGAAATCCGACAAGTTTCCTTTTTTAAGAATGCTCTACACTCAATCAATAATTACATCGTAGTCACAGCGGAATTTTTCGTTTCGTTGAAAACAGAGGGCCACTCGGATTTTACAACAATTTGATTATGAATGAGAAATACAAAAGTAAAATTTCATTTGTTTGTGGATTATCCCACATTATCAAGAGTTTATGCATTTTATGTAGGTAACAATCTGATAGAAATATAATTAGGTAGGTAATAATTTATTTTTGTTTATAAATAGACCATTGGTAATGGCGCAATAAAATAACTGAATAAACAGTGACACTGAGTTGTCAACTGTGACACAGTGACATTGATTGAAAGATCAACTGTAACAGTAATTAGTAGTAGCAGTATAACTATACTGTGACTGCACGTACGTATTTAAAACACCAATTATCATTTCTCGAAATATTTAAACACTGGCCGTTTCCCTATTCAAAACTTTCAAACAACTGTGGAATTCACAAAGCAGCATTCAGAAGGTATATATTTAAATCTGTAGTATTAACACAGTAGTCAAACTAAAGAGTCATTCATGAAGTAGTTGACCGTTGACCCTATCTTAGATATTAGCCTAATACCAGACAATACAAAGACGCGTAACAAATTTGAACAAAATGTATGAAACCGTTCTCAAGTTATCGCTGTGAAGGACAGACAGACGGACAACTTTGGAATTTCCATAAATTAACTCCGTTACTTAATGAACACCTCAAATATACATGACATAGAAGAATGCACAAATGTTCTTAAGTACCGAATGTTTTCAGGCTATGTTTTAGAATTTTATGAAACAGATTATCCAGAACCCCGCCCGTCCCGATTGAAACAAGATCCGAGCTCTATTCACAGTGAGAGTAAAGTTTCAATATATAGGTGGTATATCTAGTAGCATATAAGCTTACTACAAACTGATTATTAAACTTAATTACTATAAATGTAGTAGCATTCATTTCGTTGTTGTGAATATGATGAACAGATAAACATTATATTAAATTCAATTTCATATGAAATTCATGTACGCGTAAGCAAACTTTGTTGTTACGCAGATTGCAGCGTTCAAGTACAACAACAATTTAATAGGTACCCACCTTCACAGGATTTGATCTTCTAACACTGATAATATGTAGTCACTACTATGCAAACTTATTGTTAGATCTGTGTAACAAAAGCACTACGTCCGCTCTGAACTGCATGGACTATGCTAACTAAATCTGTACCATATACTTAAATGGAGCCGATAGTCGAATTCAAGGTTGATTTTTTACCTCAATTAGCTGAACGAATATTTAGGTACTTTTACACGTTTCAGAGGCTGTTTTTGTATTATCTTTACTTATTATCAGCAGAACCTGTAGACAAGCAAGATAAAATTTTTGGTTATGGGTTTTAACATTCACTAACACTTCTATGTGTTTTAACGACACCAAAAACAACCGAAGGTTAGACATGGGCGAATTCGCTCACCCTGCATGGTTAAACTAATAATGTTTGCTTGCTGGATGAACTTGAGATGAGATTATGTTCAGTTACTAAATAGTTGATATTAATTTGTGCAGTACAACTCTAAAGTTAACCTAAAGCTGCTTTGGATTTCGATGTGTCATGCTTTCTCAAGTGCTCTTAACTCAAAGACATTCGTGACGTAACGAAATCAAAGCCAATGCAGAAGTTGATAACTCAGCAAGTTATTATTCATAATATTATTACGACGACGAATCGTAAATGCTCATCCAAAGTATTTAATCTCAATCCTCATCCGTCACTTCACACAATTAATACTATCAATTAAAAATAATAACACATAGTAGATATATAATCACACTAAGATTGACAGTTAAAATCACAGCGTAGGTAGTTAAAATTATATTCTTCCTGAAAACATACTAGACACAGAGCTTATTATATCCAAGATTCATTCGAAATGCACATTCTTTTATTGTAATTACATTTACACGAAGTAAAATATATTTCACACTCTAAACATTATGAACTAACAAGAAAATCTGAATTAATAATAAACAATGAAATTATGTAAATGTGAATCAACCCAAGTTTGGAATACTTTTCACAGTGTGATAACATGTGGTATTATAATTAGCATTTGTTAGTAAATAATTTCTACTTTCTTGCAGTTAGTTTAAGCCACATCCCATAAACAGGTTTCAGTGAACCTTTTTTATCATACTCCATTGGGATTGTAGTCTTGGCGCACGGTTCAATGTCAAAGTTAAATACTAAATTGGCAATAGCCGTCTTCGTCTCCGTCAGTGCAAATCGATTAGCTAAAAACAAAAGTAAAACATTATTTATAATCATTACACGGAGAATATACGACGGAGTGCATTAAAATGCTTTTCTTTCATAATGCAGTGTTGCAGTCTCAATGTGCTCAATTGCAGTCTCAATGTGCATTCTATTTTTCTGCATGTTTCTGTATTAGTTTTGCATACGAAAAATAATTATGAATGTTGATGTAAAGCGAGGAAACGTACCGATACAATTACGTGGACCATGTCCAAATGGCATGAAAGCATAGGGATGACGTTTGGCCTTTTCTTCAGGAGAAAATCTTTCAGGGTCAAAGACTTTGGGGTTTGGAAAATGGGCTGGATCATGATGAATTTGATAAACGGGGATTCCAACAATTGCATCCTTAGGAACAACTATCTTAGTGTCAGGCAGTGTAAAATCTTTAGTGCATCTTCTTTCGGTTCTTACAGCGGGAGGATACATTCTAAGAGTTTCTGTAAAAAATTAAATGAAAATTAATATATTTAATAAAATTAATTTTACGAGTTATTAATTCTGCATGGTGTATTGAACCAAATAACAACCCCACTTTCCACAATCATTGTAAGACATGGGGTACCTTCATGTCATACACCATTCGAAAGAGCTAGTGTATTAATAAATCAAAGTTGACTAATTTTTGTCCTTCTCGAAATTATAATATAAGCGTGTTACAATTTTGAAAGAAACTCAGAAAGCAGAAGCTCAAGAAAAAAGCAGAAAATGCAATAATGATTTCCCTTTGTCCACATAATTAATCTGTTCCCGAAATACTGCATGACCCTCAAACGTGTCTTACAGAATTCGAATCGCCATAGAGATTTACTCTATAAGAGTACGTAATGAACTTCCATGAAAATTCCTCCTGATTGTATTACCATTTCTCTGAAAAGTGTTGTTTAAGTGTAATATAGCAAAGATGCATTTTTCGGTGTTTCGAAACCTTTTCTCTTCTTATGATTTTATGTCTAGACTTCCCGAAGAAAATTGAAACCTTTAATGCCGTTAGCGAGCTGTGGTTTTTTGAAATACAAAATATTGAACGCGTTTAAAAAGAAGTTTCAAATTAAAATGGCAAATCTGATTATCTGCTGCAAATTTTGCACACCCCTAATGAGTTTTTTTAAAATTCATCAAAAGTGTAAGATCTCTTTTTCGATCAACCTTTTCACAGACTCGCTCTGTCTGGATTACGGTATAACATTTCAGGATAGCCTATGTATAAAGTCTTATGAACGAAAAAGGGTTTGAAACACAGAAAAAAAACCTTCAGGCATCTCAAAAATCACTTTTCAGAGAAGTGGAAATAAAAATTCGGCATTTTGTGACAGATCATTACCCATTTTTCTTGGGTAGAAATCGTTGATGATTCAATTATTCGTATAGTGTAAAGACGTGTCTGAATTTCCTGCACGTAACATTTCGGGAACAGACCAATTAATAGGTGGAGAAAGGGACATCATTATTGCATGCATTTCAACTTTTATTCTATGAGTTGTTGTAACAGTAGCGATATTGGACATGGGCAAAAGTTAGTGAATCATTGTGAGTTTGAAAGCTCTTTCGAATGATGTATGGCATGAAGGTACGAATGTCTATGGCTTTCGAAGGGGGTGAGATTATTCAGTTACCCAGTGTAGAAGATGAACATACCGTTGATAACTTTGTCCAGATATTCAATTTGATTGACATTGTCGTAAGTTAATTCTCCGTCGTTGTGTTCCGCAGCATCTTCCAGTTCTCGGCGAAGTTTCTCTTGCACATCTGGATAAAGAGCAAGAGCATATGCAGCAAAAAGTAGCGCAGATTGAGTTGTGTCGAAGCCACCGAAAATGAACAGAATACAATTAGCGATAATAATGTCGTCGTCTATTTCCATCTTCTTCCGTTGTTTATCTTGTGATAGCTGAGCATCTTTTTCATACGTGTCCATTTCTTCAGTCTCTTTTTCACCAAGACCACTTTTCGTTTCAATCATCAGTTGCAAAAAATCGTCTCGCTTCTCCCCAGACTTTTCTCTGTGTTGAATTGTGTCTTTCAAAATTTTGGTAAAAAAATCGTCTGCTTCTGGATCGAGAACTCTGAATTTCCATATTTTGGCGACAATTGGGGAGAGCATCGATGCGAAGAATTTTAACATGATAAGCGGAGTAAATTTCATTTGAAACTTCTTGGCCATTCTGGCAACAATTGAATTTGAGTCTTGGAAAATTCCACTCTCAATTCCAAAAGCAGCCGAAGAAATGACATCCATCGCATATTTCCCTAATTCGTCTTCCAAATCTACGAGTCCGTCATTTTTCGCAATAATGTCTTTCAAGTGGCTGGTCAATCTTTTGGAGGATTCTTTCAGAATCGGAAACATTCTTCTTATTTTTCCTGTTGTGAAAGTTGGACTCATGGCGGATCTCAAATCCTTCCAGTCTTGATCGGATTTATTGAAGAGCATGTTGTTCCAATGAGGATCTTGAGCATTAAACTCTCGTCTATTCACGAAATGGTCAAAATCCTTGACATAAACTTGCTTGATGACTTCCATGTCGCGTATAAAGATGACGGGTTTGGCCATTTCCATGTAACCACCATAAGGAGCGGAATTCAGTTGCTTATATAAAACATCATCCAGCTCCAGAAATGTTTGTTGTTTCACCAAAACTCTGGAAATAAAATTTCCCATGTTCAAGTGCAATATTCCTCGACTGGGCCAAAAATTATTCATTTTCGAGGCGAATTTGTAGAACAAGTATCCCAAAATGGCCACCAGCGACGCAAAAACAAAATAAGCTTGCATTGCCATTGCAATTTGATATGACGTCGTGACAGATTTGAAATTAATTATTCAATACCTATAATAATGTTCGTTAATCGACAGAAACGTTGAAAAAGTGTCTCTTGTATAGTTGTCTTCCAGAATATCGAATCTGCAAATAAATGTGCAATACACAAGATTAGTGGGGCAGGGGGCACTGAGAGATGAATTGATTTTCTTTAAAAAATTGGCTAATTAATGTTCTCCGTTAAATGCTGCTATGAAATAGTCATAGTGTGAAACTAACATTAACATTAAGTGCAGTGAGGTATAATTGGGAATATAATGGTGAAATACCTTTGTAAGCTGACCGTCCAAAAATGGTGTGTAGGCAGTCAGTCCGCCTTGGTTACACTGAGCTGTGCATCTATTTTGTTTCACTTGCCACTTGTTGAAGTGAGATGTTTCATACGAATCATATGGACAATAATAACTGTTGTGTCACAGCACAGAAAAGATATCCATAAAGTGAATCATTCAAGGTTAGAGCTCACATCTTTATAGCGGTCGGCTTATGCATTCACGTTAAAGCCTCAAATCTCGGCTTAAATTTGAAATTATAACTACCTTACGTGTCTTAGGTGACCCAGAGGATCGTATTAGAGGTCATTCGAAAGGCCATTTCTTGTAGCATTGGGACAATTAAAACCTCGCAAGTGTACAGGTTCATCAATTTGTTTACCATAATTATTATAATGCGCCAAATGCACTGACACTGCGTTAGATTCCTTATTGAAGAAGAACAGGTCAACCTGTGCACTTTCGAGGTTTTACTTCCAATGCTCCAGAAAACGGTCTTTCGAATGACACATGACACGATACTCTATGGGGCCATTCTACATAACTAAATCACCCGTAGAAAATTCTAATGAAATATTTAGTCTGTGAGGGGTGTTGGGGCACTTTGAATTTCATGGATAATACGTGCTATGAAATGAGACATGTACACAAACGGATCTGTTGTTATGAACAACTGAAGTGAATTTAAAATCCAGGGTTTGTACGTTTTTCCAGTTTTGTGTTAGTTTTATGGGCTGGATGCCATAATTGCCTACATTATATTATATTTCAGTAAGTCATTAAAATATTATAAATGAAGCAAATAATTTGGTTACTTTGAACCTATATTTTGTATAATTATAATGAAGTGCAATTACATATGAAATCCAAGTGTGTACGCATATTTTGTTTGTAACATTGTTACGCAGAATTCGTTCAAGTATAGAAACAATTAAATACCTTCGCAGTGTCAGATTATCTAACACTGATAATATTTAGTTGTCATTATCCGTATAACAAAATTTAAGTAAATGTCCTATCTGAACTGCATGTATGCAAAATACGTATACTCTATAATATGCTTTGTTAGGCGCAAGTCGATTTCAAGGTTGATTTTTTGTTATAATTAGTTGAATGAATGAGTTAGGTATACTTACATGTTTGAGAGTGTTTCAGTATCTTCTGTATTTATTATCCACAGCACTTGTAACCAATAAGGCACAATTTCTGATCATGGATTCACTCATGAACTGACACTTCTAATTGTAAGGCGTTTTTACAACACTAAAAACAACCGAAGGTTAAACTGACGATTTTTGCTTGCTGGATGAACTTGAGATGAGATTGTGTTTAGTGACTGTTTGATATTTGCACAGTACAACTCTTAAATTAGCTTAAAGCTGCTTTGCATTTCGTTGTGTCATGTTTCCTCAAGTTCTTGTTCTCTCACTGAATTTGTATCTTCATTTTAGGGTTTATATAATATGTTGTATGTGCTCAAGACAATAACTGATACAAAGTCCACCCTCAACTCCTCTTACCTATGAAATATTCTCAACAAAACCAATGCGTTTTAGATAGATACATTTTTTCTATTACTTCAATGTGCATAGTTCTTTCATCATCTTTTCTTGTTTCCTTTCCATTTGCATTTTGCATTATTGTTATTATACTCAATTCTACGCTCTCATTACATCAGACGACCGCCACGCTATCGCTAATCAAGCAAGTAGAAGTAGAACAGTTCATTTTTATTAAACTACTTGACCATAACAAGACTATACCTTTTCGAGGTTGTGTGGTTATCTTGTTTTTGTATAATAATGCCGGAAAATCTAAAGTCTATAAGCCAAGAAAACGTTTCATGCAACGTGAAGAAAACCAGAATGACGTGTTTTGAGCTACTTGCATTTTGCATCCGTCCCTTAATTGCAGTTTGGGTCATTAGATTTACCCAGAGGGAAGTGCAAGTGCCCCCCCCCCCC